>VZTL01073406.1:75221-124578 GCA_013400535.1 Scopus umbretta | reverse complement strand
TCCCCATCAGCCAGTGCAATGCCTCTGAGATCTCTGTCTCTGTGCTCCTGGAGCCAAGATTATGGTTGTTCCTTTTAGATACTTGATCTTTTTCTTCATTCAAAATGTATGTCCACAGTGTGGGAACAGTCCCATGCCTCTCGCTCTGTAATCAGAGTCCCATGGGGTTTTGGTCTGGACTTTCTATACGCTATTTATTGCTTTGGATGGTAGCTTCTATTTTTGCCTGTAAAGCTATTCCCTTGAAGGGACTTAATTACTCCTTACATTTAACCATCATGTTTAATAAGGCTTGGGATAGCCACTGGATCCAAAAGCTGCTTAATGTTGGCCACTAGGATCTACCACAATAACATTTGCAGTGGTGTCTAAGAGTCATAGTCATAAATAAGGTCCCCATGTTGGTAGACAATGTGTGTAGAACAAAGACTGTCCTTACCCCACGGATTTGTAAGCTCAGTGTAATAGATGAGAAAGTAAGCAGCAGTTGCAGATGGGAGCAGATTGGTAAGTATGTGACTGTCAGGAATTGCTTAAGCTTCGGTTTATGTGAAATTAGAAAGTGCAAAAAACTATTTGGGGTGCAATCTACTGTATCTTTGACAGTGATTTTAATTAGTTTTGTATGCCACTAATACAATTAAATGCATTTGAATGTCTAAAACCAGAAAACCAGGTACATTTTCCTAGGAACATTTTACAAATGACAGCTCTCTCTCAAATGGCCCCCTCATGGAGAAGTCCTGCTCCTCCAGTGGAGAAGTCCTTAGTGCCTTTGTAGGTGAAAACAAATGAATGTAGACATAGACTGAATTTTGTGGATGCTGGTTTTGCAACTGGCTGGGAGGAGGAAACTCCTCTGGGTTCTACCTAGGAGGATGGACAGGCATGGAAGAACCCGTGGTGGGGTACAGAGAGAAACCCCTGGCACAAGCACTTCACTGATGGAACATAGGCCAACTTTTACCTTGAGATGATGTCTGGATTTGACCTGTGTGTGGCCTGAGTGTATTTGAAAACCTGAATCATCCAGAGCCATAGGATTTTGCCTTCTTGTTCAGGCTAAA
The DNA here is from genome assembly GCA_013400535.1 of Scopus umbretta. Taxonomy (NCBI): domain Eukaryota; kingdom Metazoa; phylum Chordata; class Aves; order Pelecaniformes; family Scopidae; genus Scopus; species Scopus umbretta. The sequence goes on along the minus strand of VZTL01073406.1, from coordinate 123,511 downwards.
TGTTCACAAGAGTGAGGGATGAGCCATCACACGGCCTGGCACCACCCGGAAAGAAGTGCCAGGGCATGAGCTGTGTCCTGAGGTGCCACACAGCCTTCTGGGGAGTTTGCACTGCTAAAAAGCTGTGAGCGCTTGGATTTCCGAGTATGCTTTTGTGCCTTTATAAAGTGCAGCAGAGCCCCATGCCCACGAGAGGGAGCGGTTGGATTACTTTACACAGTTTTATTTTTCTGCAAGGACAAATATCTTACACACGTGAAGGCAAAAATTCTGCTGTCGTCAGTCCAGCTAAATATGCTGTCAACATTTTGGATGAGAGCAACAACAAGAATGTTAATGCTTTAGGGAAGGCTCCACATTGCATTGTGTTGAGTTTCAGCTTGAATCTGGTTTTACATAATCAGTGCACGGGTCCAGAGCAGTGCAAGTTGTTTCTAAATATACAAACTGCAAATAGAGAACGCTTCATAAAAAAGAAAGAAAGAAAAGAAAATGCAAACCTTGAAGTGGATGGAATTGCCACATCCATCATCCCTCACCTCCAAGGCATGCCTGACTGATTGGCATGAGAAGCAAATGTGTCAAAGCCGGCTTCTGTTGGCAGACAGCCCTGCTGTTGCTGTACTAACATCTTTTCTTCAGCATTCAGCTGGGCTGGTCATGCAGCAGAAGCAGGTCACTGCACTGCTGGGTCCAGCTTTGCCAGGACTCTGATTTAAGAGCACGAGAGAGTGCATGCTCTGCGGCCCTCGCACCACCAAAGTGGCCTCTGATTCACAGCGCGGGGGAAGCTAGGCAGAGGTGGATCTGAGCATGCACTGCTGCCTCGGTATATTCCAAGGCCCAAGCATGGCTTTGGTGGCTCTCCTTCTCCGTACTACTCAATGGCATGGGTTTTAGGCACAAAAAAGACGTGTCAGGGAGAAGCAGGGGTGAAAGTAGGTCAGCTGTAGGAAAAGTAATGCCACAGAAAGAGGGTATCAGAGATGGGAACAGAGTGAGCAGTCTCTGAGCACCAGACTTGGAGTCTGTCTTCATACCTTTCCTCACCCTCGAGTGCTGGCTTGGCTGCCACTATTTCAGCTGTGGTAGAAGAGAGTGGGAGGAAGAATATTCTATCCCCTTACTCTGATCTTTTCTTGTTCTTGCACGGCCTTTGTAAGCTTGCCAGCAGGGTACAGAAAGAGGCTTGTTCCCTTACAGAAGTTGTTGAAACTTTTCAAATACAACAATATTCTGACAAATGAAATACAGCACTTGTGAGGGTTTTCACTACTTGCTCGACATTTTTTTACTTTCCCTAGTTGTTTCTCAGATTGGGAGTTCAAATTTCCGTAAAAGGGATAGGACAGGCATGAGAAGATCTCATCTGCATGGTCTGTGGTTTCAGGGTGTTGTTACGTTGTGCCTGTTTTTGATAGAGTTGGGACGGTGTGTTTCAGTACTTTGAAAAATAGTCTCAGCTCAACAGAGAAATTTATGGGGACAGATGCTGCAGCTGACGCAGTACAATCTAGGTGGTTGTTCCCTGGAAGGTGAGGTACCCTCCAGAGCCCCTGGAAATTGGTGAGAAGTTGGTGAGCACTGTGCGCCTCTGGAGCCCAAGGGCTCAGACATGCGTGCAACAGCCAAGCATGGCCTTTGCAAACAGACCTTTCTTTTGAGAGTCAGACTTGTACACGGGTATGTAGAATTTAATATGATGTACACAGAAACTAATTTAAACTAAGATGTCGAATAAAAGACTTATGCAGGTCGATGAGGTGAGGAGATATGCTCTTTGAAAGTCTTATGGCATCATTGAACAAGTGTTCCTAAGCTGTAACTCTTGCAGTTTATAAAACCCTGAACCAATGAGATTGCTGTCCTTTCCTGCCTACAACAAGAAACTAAAAAATATTTTGAAGTTCTTCATCTCATTTTTAGCTACTCTTACAGCATTGTACATGGTTCTACTAAAAATAGGTAACAACTTACAGTAATGCTAAACAAATATATAATGTAATTAATGTGAAATAATTTCAGTCCAAACATCAGTAAGTTGCCTATAAAGGAATTTAATTGGGTAGCATTCCTTCCTCTTCAGGGAATCTCTCTTTAAGGCGTTTCTCATAAATTTACTTATTCTCTTCTAAAACTTGTAAATTGATTTCAAAACTTGTTCTGAGACTTTTGTGTGCAAACAATTAGTTTAGTCGCATTAAGAAGGATGCAGTACCAGAACAATAGCAATTGCTAAGTTTATTTCAAATGGTCTTGCAACGACTATTGAAGACATTGTGCCTTGGTTAAAAAAAAATATTAAAAAAAAAAAAAACAGAAGCATGCGATTTCCTCTTCCCCACCCCTCCCCTTTTCTGTGTGTATTTATGTTTAACTCAGGGCAAGAATTTTATAATATCCTTAAAGGAAAAAAATAGAAATAAAAATGGCATGAATTCATGAAAGCATGGGTTTATATATAGGCATTCTCTGTAAATGAACCAAGGATTCTGTATTCTAGGTAGAACAACCTTATTTGTCTGCTCATATGCATTTCAGTTACCTCCATGCACTCCCACTTGTCTTACCTTTTTTGTATATGAACTGAATGTATTGTACCATGTTTCTGTTTGAACTGTGTGTGCCTGATGCATAAAACACGACACGGAACAGCAAGGTCTTCCCCACCGTCTGTGTTAAGTCAAAAACCATCCAAGCTTTGTTCTCATGGTTGTCACCATTTCACCAGGATCTTTTGGTGTTTGTATAGCCTTATACAGTATATTGCACTTACTGTACCTGTATAGTATCTTGTCTGTATACTGTATGCACATAAATATGTATATTCACTCATGTATGTATGTATAGTATGTTTATATATCTCTGTATACGTATGTGTGTTTGTTCATAGTCTTTCACTAGAAATGTGTGGCTATTCATATACATTATGTGTATGCCAATTACAAAAAAGTATGAATGCCAGCACCCACTTTTGATAACCTACTTTTATTCTCATTTTGTCTTGTTAAACAATGGAAATAAAATGTCATGTATTTTAAATGAGAACTTCAAAAGATTATTATTTTTACTGATTTTAAGGTTTCCAGTTCTTCAGAAAAATTATTTGAACAGATCGGAAATTGCAAAGATATTTGTCTTTCTCATGACAGTTTTCTGTGGCTGAAAAAATGTTTGGTAACAGCCCACACCACATAGTTTTGGTTCTCTGTATCTTATGCTGGTCAAGTACTCCTAGGTTTAGAAATGCCCTTAACGAGCTGGACTCTCGTGCTGCAAATCCCAGCTCTATTCACATGAGGGACTTGCAATAAATCTAGGGGGTGACCCATGTCTATAATGTCTCGCACGTATAGATACTGGATATTGAAGGGTCTTAGGCTGGAAAGAAAAGTTTCTTCAGTGCAGGTGAGCCTTAGGAATGGGTGAAAATATTGTACTTTATGAGTCAATTTTATGGGAACATTACAGACACTATTTGTCAGACCTCTTATGCTTTGCAGTCCACAGTAACATATATGCCAATTGATTTATTAAAACAGCTGACAATCATTTATTAGCCCTTTGTAAAATTATTCTTAATCACCACACAACTGTATGTAGGCTCCGTTATCTGGCCTTGCGGCAGCAAAGCTCTGGCTTATCTTAAATAGCAAAATATCCCTGTAAATCAAGGGGATGACCGATACCTATTTTCCAGTTGAGCATGTGTTTAAGTTATTTACTGAATTACAGCTTCAATGGTAATCATGTGTGTTTCTCTATGAGACCTAGGAGTGATAAATTTTCTTCCTTTGCAGTTAATTTTATCATTGTATTAGCTTGTCCGGCTGGACCTGTCTCAGTGCGTAGTAAGTTTCTGCAGCAGAGTGGCAGCAGCTACTCAGAAAAATCTCAGAAGACAGGTCTTTATGCAGAAAATACTACAGAACTTGTAGGATGACAGAGCCACTGCTAGGAAGAGCCTTCACCCCAACTAAAATCACATAAAAGAAAATCCTTTTCATTTTTTAATTTAAAGTTACAAGGCTAAATTCTGACCTCACTTGTGTCAACAGCAAATTCCCCTTTCATTCATAAGCTATAACTGGAATGTCCAAGGAATGTTTTTCCACAACAAAAAATAACATGGGGAAAGGATACATTCCAGTAATGGAGCTTGGTGTTTATGGGCCAGTGGCTTCATCTTAAGCCTTTGCAAGTCAGTGGCAGTTAGGGGGCTCTTGGGTTTGTTTGTCCCATCTCTTTTTTTACAGTCTGGAAAAGTACATTTACTATCCGGGCTTTATAATCACAAGTGTATAATTCACAATAGAAAAGAATAAAGATGAGAAAAGAAAATAGCAATATGCATTTTTAAAATTAATATTGGTCAGATCATGGCTCTTGCTTTATTTCTGCACCAAACTTTAAAACACAAACATAATCAAAGAAAAACAGCGTTTTTTTGCTGGTTGACAATTTGTTTGCTTATGTTACAGGTGATATGTGTCTATTAACACGAAGCTCAATGTTTTGTTTGCCATGCATTGTCATCAGCCATTCCTTTTAAGATGGATATTCAAATTTCCTCCCTGCTCTGGAGATCTGAACTTGAATTCAACCCATGCTGCTGTCGTAGGCTATGTCAAGTTTGCCTGGTCACTGCATGCATGGGAGCCTGCGAGCAGGGCCCTGGTTCAGCAGACCAGTGCTCATGGTTTACTGTGTTGCAGTCTTCTCAATGAGTTAATGCTGAATCAGTGTCACACGCTGTATCAGCCAGTGCCATCCTTTTGGAGGTTGCCATTTTAAACAGAAAACCAGAAACAAGGTACAGGGAACTGCTGCACCCAATGAATCCCATTTTCTAAAGCATGCAGATGCCAATCTTAGTTTCTTGCCTGTATCTCAGCTATTCTGTGTGCCAGGAAATCATGTCTATATTAGATTTGGGTACTATATTGTTTAGCAATTCCTGATGGAAATGAAATTGCATGATGTTGCTGTGAGGGTAGAGCAGGTGTGGTATCTCATGCTAAGGCAGGCTCTTACATGTTTGGATTCTTTAGAAACTCTCAGTACAGTTTATAACTCCAGTAACTGTTCATTAACTGCATTTCAGATTGGAGTTAGAAATTAATCATAAATGGAGATCCCTGCTTTTAATCATGTTTTTATGCATCTTTAAAAAGGATGATGTGAGCACCTACAAGAATATGGTTGTCTCTGTACATTCAGTGTTGTTTTCAGTCATGCTTTCCTAAGCCTTTTCCCCCCATACAATCAGTACAATAGTTGAAAAATGGCATTTAATCTAAGAAAATGATAATTGACTCAATTTCACCATCAAAAATGGAGAAATGTAAGAGCATATTTCAAAATTTCTCATCTGTAAAGCAACTTCACAGTCTGTAACTGAGATATTTGTGTATTTAGATCACCTAATACAAAACAAGAGGAATTGAAGGCACCGGTCCTTTCAGTGCTGAGGAATTCTCCCTCCGTATATTATTTTGAGATTTTTTTTTTTAATTTTAAAATTATTCTTGTGACCATTTTCTTGAAAATACTAGAGAAGTATAAAAACTTAGGGGCTTTTCTGGCAAACTGGTGTGGTGAGGTTCTACAGCTGTCACAACAATAAAGGTTAGTTAAATCTCGAGTTCTAGTACTGACTTCAATAGGAAGAGCGCTGAAGCTCATGTATGTGTTTCTAGCTTGGAAAAAATGAGGTCAAATAAAATGGGGAAACTAATGGAATTTATGGTGTCCACACATCACATTTTTCTATCTTCAGGATTGGCCTTGATGTCTGCTTTCTTTTAGTTCCTAGTTCTTCCAAAGTCTTGGTCTTGTTTCCACTCATTTTCATTCTTCCATATTCAATTTCTGGGTCCTTCTTGGCCTCTGGTGTGTGACCAGAAGCAATATCTAGAGCATGCACCCTGTTGCCTTCAGCTCCCTCGTACATGAGAGCTTTTGCAGTCCACAGGGGTTGGATCTTGAAGAGGAAAGGATCTTGCCCACCAGCAACTCTCCCTGCTCCATGCCACCTCTTAATGCAAAGGGGGACAGGCTGTTCATCTCAGTGCGAGATTTAGAATCCATCAGTTTTTCAATACTACCATGATTTAGAGTAAGAAACACTAATTACAGGTGTGTTGTACTGTGGATGTGGTTACTCAGTCATAGGCAGGGCCAGCTGTAGTGGTCATTGAAGTCACTGCCTCAAACCACCCTGCTGTTTTAAGGCTGGTTGTGATGGGTTGACCCTGGCTGGATGCCAGGTGCCCACCAAAGCCTATCACTCCCCTCCTCAGCTGGACAGGGTAGAGAGCATATAATGAAAGGCTTGTGGGTCGAGATAAGGACAGGAATAGTTCACTCAGCAATTGCTGCCATGGGCAAAACAGACTCGACTTGGGGTAATCGGTTTAATTTATTACCAGTCAAATTACAGTAGGGTAATAAGAAATAAAACCAAATCTTAAAACACCTTCCTCCCACCCCTCCCCTTCTTCCTGGGCTCAGCTTCACTCTCCATTTTCTCTACCTCCTCCCCCTGAGTGGTGCAGGGGGATGGGGAATGGGGGTTGTGGTCAGTTCATCACACGACATCTCTGCTGCTCCTTCCTCCTCAAGGGGAGGGCTCCTCACACTCTTCCCCTGCTCCAGCATGGGGTCCCTCCCACGGGAGACAGTCCTCCATGATCTTCTCCAACGTCCTTTCCATAGGCTGCAGTTCTTGATGAACTGCTCCAGCGTGGGTCCCTTCCATGGGTGCAGTCCTTCAGGAGCAGACTGCTCCAGCGTAGGTTCCCCCCGTGGGGTCACAAGTCCTGCAAGCAAACCTGCCCCAGCGTGGGCTCCTCTCTCCACAGGTCCTGCCAGGAGCCTGCTCCAGCATGGGCTTCCCACAGGGTCACAGCTTCCTTTAAGCATCCACCTGCTCCAGCATGGAGTCCTCCGTGGGCTGCAGATGGGTATCTGCTCCACCGTTACCTCCATGGGCTGCAGGGGGACAGCCTGCCTCACCATGGTCTTCCCCATGGGCTGCAGGGGAATCTCTGCTCTGGCACCCGGAGCACCTCCTTCCCCTTCTTCTTCACTGACCTTGGTGTCTGCACAGTCGTTCCTCTCACATATTCTCNAAAAAAAAAAAAAAAGCTTAGCTGAGAAGAATACATGTTTCCAAATAAGATAATAATGCAAGGTCAGGAAGATCTATAGCTAGACTGATTGCCAGTATAAAAATGGAAAGCAGGACAGTAAATTTATCATTTAAAGTTTGCTTTATTGATAGCCTCAGCAATAATCCCAGGGTTACTGGAAAACTCAAGGCATAGGAATATCTGCAGGGCTGGTTCTGTATAAAGTAACTGTGATGTTTAGTAATTAGAAGCAATGAATCATGAAACTGGAGGTCTGGAATCAGAGGTGCTGAAGGCTTACTAACAATTTGCTAATTTAATTTTAAGATAAGTATTAATTGCTCATAATCTTGAATCTTTGGGAATTCCCAGAGTTCCAGAGATTCTTGTCAGTTGTTTTTAAGTCATGGATTAGTCAGGCCATAGAGCACAAGACAATGTAATAAGTCTTTTAGTGAGTCCTGTGTTTGAAAAAAGGTGTCCAGAGTTTTCTTATGGTACCACATTGTATAATTACGTTAAGCAGTAGAACAGTTTTTACAGGGACTCTAGTTTTAATTTTTTTCTGTTGTAGTATCATTTTAAGAAGATGTATTTCCAGAAGTTTAGAAATTGAGAATAATATAAATCAAAACATTAAACACAGCAATTCAAATGTTACAATAGCCCTAAAGTGTGATGCATATGCAGTTTCATAAGTTGAAATAGCAGGTGTCAGTGAATTCTTTTAATGTTCAACATACAGGGTAAGATTACAAAGTGCTCCTTCCCACCCAATTATTTAGTCAAAATTAAGACTAGTGTGCTGGGGGAATTATTTTCCAAGTGCTTAGAGGGAAAATACAGATGTTACTTGTGTCCCTTAAAAAGATGAATTTGTGGAAGGGTAGTTCGTGTAGCGCTTAGCACCTTGCGTGTGCGTGTGCTTGTGCTTGTGATGCGAGTATGTGAATGCACGGGATCATTCTAATGTGGTTGCTGGCATCGTGGGACACCTTCTAGCAAACACCTCAGACACTTCTAGAGAAGAATTTGCAGTTACGTTATCCAGTGTCCCTGGGGAGCGTTACCATGCACTATGAATTGCATGGAGAGTGTCTGCTTTCACAGCTCACCTTGCACATCCTGTGTGTTCCTGAACATACTGTTACTTTTAATCACCTTTGTATTAATAATCAATTGTTGTTTTGAATTTAACAGTAACAGGAGAATGGGTTAGCCGTACAGAGCTATATGAATGACTAACCATCCTGGGCCAAATTACGCCATCTTTCATGTCAATATTATCCCCGAGTATCTCTGTCAGAGAGAGAAAGAAATGACTGCAGCTTTAGCCTGTAGTTCTACCCTCACTTACCGGCTTTTGCAGCCATTGGAAGTAACAACATTCAACTGCACTGCAATGGTTATAGCTAATGGTTAGCAAAAGAAATCTTGTCCAATGTAATTTTCCAAGTGCTCTTCCGAAGGCTTTTTATATCATTTGAGGGTTTTTTGACTGTTTGTTTGAACAAACTGTAGTCAAACTCTTGGACCCATGAAGTTAGCCAGTACATTCCTGATGGCTTCACATGGGTGAGGATCTCACCGCTCAGATTTTCTGAAACCTGATTCTGGCTGAACTCCTGCCTTGGACAACTCCCCTTTTGTGAACATGTGCTAAGATGACCTCCACGTCAAGCTAAGAGTATCAGATAGCAGATCGTGAAGTTGCTACGTAACATAGCCCTGCACCACTTGCACCCATGGCGCACGACTGCCTTCTAGGAGTGGGATTTCACACCCTCCCAAGTGGAAATACCTTACCCGGCTAGATGGCTGGGACCCATCTGCACCAGAGAAATTGCCGTCAGTTTCAGTGGGAAAGAGAGTGTGGAAACTCCTGTCTGAGAACAGGCAAGAGGGAGGGAGTACCTTTTCCTCCCAGAGCATGGTAAGTGGTTTTCAGAAAGCCTTTCTTCTTCACTTACTGTAGCCTGCCAAAACAAACCAGCATGCTTGGCTCTGCTGAATGATGTGTAGTGCTGCATACAGAGTGCACCATTAGGGATCGCTTTGTTTACAGATCCAGGAGACATTTATAATAATCTCCTCAAAATGTTGCTAATATTTTTTTTATTTCATTATATTTTGCATTGGTTTAAGACCACTTTGTTATAGCCTTGCATCAGGTGTTGGGTTTTCCTTTTATCTGTGATATGCAGTTGTCACGAAGAAAAGGGTATTTGTACATGACATCCATGATCACGTACGTGTGATGCTGTTTTCCCCATGCTTCCTGTAAGTGAGGAATCAGCCCCTCTTCCCAGCCAGCAGGAGAGGGAGACACTCACAAAGGCCAGAAGAAAACAGCATCTTCCTCAGCCCCATAACCTCTGCAACCTCTGCACAGTAAGTGGGAACCTATAGTACTAGGAAAATATTATGGAAGCACCACTGAATCGTGGGGCTCTCTTGTTGCCCAGAGCTTCCGATTTCACCTCAGACAAACCAGCAGCATTAAAAATAGGCAAACCAAGAACTTACCAGCCAAGACATCACGAGGGTAAACAGCTGAACGGGATATGGTATTTTCTAAAGCCCTCATGTAAACTATAGTGGAAAATATTTTTTTTTAGGTGATTAAAAGTTCAGACAGCAGAAAAAAGCCCCAGTCATGGAAGTGTCTAGAGCATTAAATATTGGGTGGTCAATTCAAATGTTAGAAACGCTTCCTCAAAAATGAATGAAAATTGGCATCATTTTCTAACTTTGTGAGTAGTAATAGAGCTGCCTACAATATTTCAAATAATTCTTCTCCCCCATGGCATTTTTAGCAGCACATACTTGCACGGGCATTCGTGTGAAAAGTTATACTGCATCTTTCAATGATAGGTTTCCTGAAACGCCTCCCAGCACGAGGAATTAGCATTACTTTATCCTACCTACACTTCACCCCTGTGGCCTGACTTTGGAGCAGCAGAATGGCTCCTGGCACTTGCTCTTCTCTCATCCCAGCACAGGCAGGACTGCAGGGCGCCTGCCTGCCCAGCGCACAGGGCTTGTGATTAAAGTTACACGGCACTCAGTTTGAGACAAGAGGATAAGAGTAGGACTTATGTAGCACATACATCTTTTTACCAAGAGAGAGCATTACCTTGCTATGTATTTATGTAGCTATTTCTCCGTCACATTTATCAGACCTAAGAAAGAGAGTCCCAGGCCTGCTGCTGAGGATTTCTCCCTATATTTTCAGTCCTGCTCCCAGATTTTTCTTTTCGCACCCCTCATGTTTTCCATTTGGAAAGGCTATGCTACACGGGATTGATTGGTTTGTATATAACTTATAGGTATTGCCATATTTTTTCAGTAGCATACATGCATTCAGTAATTTACACAGACCTGCTTGTGCACTGTACTGATGCACTTTGCCTGGTGCTCCTTATGGTGAAAATCCAGTTCCCAAAGGGACAGAAAGTCTTATCTCATACTGTGAATAGTCACCAACAAAAAGATACAAGATGCTTGCTACGCCTGGTGACCACAGCTAGCAGGTGTGCAAAGTTGTATTTATCAGTAGCTGCTTAATTGCATTGTTGGAGAATATTTTCTTCTGTCTTTTTCCATCTGTAACTATTACTCTGTTTGCCAAACCAAACTGTCCTGCTTACTTAAGAACAGGGCAAGAACTAAGGTAATTTACATTTCTTCTTCTTGCTTTAAACACCCATATTTTGAGCACTTTTGTGAATCTTCTGGTGCAGGCTGCCACGCCACAGCACAGGCTGGAGCTGCACCGGCATCATTCTGCAGGCAGTGGTGGGGGTGCCCAGGGCCGAGGCAGAGCCTGTGCCAGGGCAATGGAAAACAGAAATAGTCTGCTGTGACACCAGCGAGTTCCTGGCAGCATGAGTCATTGTCTGTTCCCCAAAGCCTGTTTTGAGTTTTCCCTGGGATTATGATCTTTTCTCAGTAAATTCTGATGTGGCAGAGAGCTACAGTGTGTTTCGACCTCTGGATCCAGGTCCTGTCCTCTAGGAGAGATTGAAGTGTAGATGTTCTGACCATCAAACCTCTGCTCCAAGACAGTTCTGTGATCTAGCTCAGAGCAATCTAATTTCAGCAATACATAAATTTGTAAACCATTGGGACTGCTACTTATCTTTCTGGAATAATTCAAAATTTCAGTCCTGTGAGGTAAGAAGAAATGAAGACAGGGCCACTGCTAGTGGAGGCACCTATACACAAAAATATACTGGTTGCACTTTGCAGAGAAGGGAACTAGTTTGTCTAGTTTGTTTCTCAGATCTTCATAAAGCATTAAAACACTCACCAGAAGTGATCTTTTTTTACTTAGAAAAGTTTTCTTAGACAAAATATTTTGCATTGTTTTGAGGATGTGTAAAGTTGTTGTTATTTTTCCTTAGTTGAAAGATGGTTTTATAATATTACCTCTTGTTCTGTGGCACTGCCAGCATAGAGCCTGAGAGTATGTAACAGATTGTAATACAATTCACTTCCAATGTTTTGGGAATAAAAATACCAAAAAAATAAGGGCAGATAGTAAAAGTAAGGTGGCCGCATAGACGGGTTTCTCCTAAGGCCTTCAAGAAAGCTTGGTGATTAAAACTGGGTAGAGTTCAGTTTTGTATAGTGGAAGAAGTTTCTTACTTTCTGTTGTTGATGTTCAAGTTTGGAACAAGCATTTGCTTTAAAGATGATTTTTGAAAAAACCTAAAGAATAATGAATAATCAAAGGGTTGGTATGTTTACCATGAGCTCATGAGACATCGTCATTTACACTTGCACTCAGTCACCTTCAGGTGAGAGAATTAATCCAATCACTTTACGTTCCTGTATGGTTCTTACACACTAGATTATCACACAGCTTTTACGGCCTGCTTAGGAGCAAGGATTTGAGCCTACCTCCAACACCTCCTAGGTGAATGTCCAAACTTCTGGGCCTTTGGCTGGTGTTTTCCTTCACTCTCTTGCTCTGTCTGATTTTGAGAAAAAATTGTGTCTTAGACCCTGGATAATTTAATGAGTAAAAATTCCATCAAATCAAAAAAAAACTGATGTATGATCAGCAATTTTCATAATTCAAAGGAGATTATGTGACACAGTACTGGATACACATCCTGGAGTCTCCAGGAGATCCTCCTTACAATCCTAACATTAGCTGCTGGCTCTTTCTTCCCTTTTCGGTAAGAACAGGCTTTGAGCCAAGACTCTTTGGTCAAAACCAACTTTGCTTCTTCTGTGTTGTGTCTCGTTGGCTGTTACCTCCAGTGCTGATGTGTTTTGTGCCTGTCTGCCTACATCCACATCTGCAGCCAAGCTCTGACATGCTGCAGTATGTGTACCATTCCTCACGCGCTATGGGATCTTTCAGGAACGGGAGAGTTGTGTAGCTGTGTAATGTTATGAATGCTCTACTTTTTTCCATAAATTAAGTTGTAACATCAATATTTTTTGTGCCTCTCACACTGAACAAATCCCTTGTTATGATATAGCAGGGATATTAACATCCTGGTGCATGAAGAGCAGGCTGAAGCCAGAAAGGAGGGAGGATATGAAAAAAATTAGAACTGGAACTAAGCGTCAGTGCTGTCAGTTCAGTCACGGGAAGGATTAGGCCTAAGTCTAAAGTGTTAAACACATTAGCTTTAAACACCTCAGTAGCCCTATTGAAGTCATCGAGGGCTGCTGCTGTGATTAAAGAGCTGGGTTCAGCGCCGGTTTGTGAGCCTTAGCATCTGTAATTTGTCTAGGACACACTGCAAATTTAGTTAACACTCCTTGGGATTTTGTATTAGCAACATGGCTGTTGTCATATCTGTAGTTTGTTGATCTACAAACTGGTGATTTCCTCTTATGTCTGTCTTGCAACTCCAAGAGGCATGGCCCCTTGTTCGGTACATTTTTATTTTGTTGCATATTAACACTACAACTGGGCAAAACTATCAAATAAAACCCTTTAACATTTGTTCTCACTTCTAAGCTTTTTTCCCCAAGCTTTTCAACATCATATGTGTTCACTTAGTCTATTTTAGCAAATGACTTTGCACATACCAGTTCTGCACATTCATGCTGCACATACCATTACCTGAATGCTGTTACAGGAGAGGAATGTACCATGTGGACGGTATATCTAAGAAGATGCTGGTGTGAAGGACTTAGCCATCAAACAAAAATAATATTAAAAAAATCACAAGCAGTCCTGAAAATCTATGTCTGGGAAAGTGGAAAAACTCAAAATCTTCATAATAAATGATTCACTAACTGCAACGCAATATGGTGGCCAGTATAAAAAAGCATTTTGGAGCTGCCTACACTCGGGTTTATTTTAGGGGCTGTTTTGCAGGGGGTGGCAGAGTGTCTGTGTAACTGATACATTCTGCAACACCATTTCTATCTTTGGGAAGTTGCACCTGGTATTTTAGAGCTTAGCATGTCAAAATCCTGCTTCAATCCCCTTGAATCCCATGAAGGAGATTAGCTACCAGAAGACACTGTCTTGGCAACGACACTGCCTGTAGTGCAGTGGCGAGAGTGGGGGTGACATGGGTGTAACACCCTCACGGTGACTGTCATACGTGCTGTGGATGGTGCTCGTTATGCATGGTGACTGGAGCACACAACATACCTTAAGGCTTTGGTATTGGCATATGGTCTGTTTACTTACATGATGGGTTATAAAACAGAAGGTATTTCCTGATGCCTAGAAGAGGCAACCTGCACTCAAGCACCGTTGTCATCAAACCCAGCCCAGAAGCTGGTGTGCAGCTGTGTGTTGTGAATATTTTGCATAACGAATTGTGTGCAGACTGTGTCCCTGTCCTGCCCCATGTAGGAGGACTCAGCCAAAATGAAGACACTGCTGTGTAAGTACTAACCCGTCACCAATGAGTAGAGTGGCAGGAAATCTGCCTCAGGTAGAGCCTTGTCCAAAGACCTACGAAGTTGAGCCAGGGGTTGGGGAGGACTAGCTCCAGTTCAGTCGGTGAGTTTTGGACGAGGCCTGGGCACCCAAAGAGGGAAACTCTCATGGCCATGGGGGATGACATGCCTTGTACCTGCCTGCAATGTGAGATCATTCCTGACATGAAAAATAAGTATTTGATTACAAAGAGCAGGCACAGCGGGCTTCCGAAGACTTTTAGCTAGCTATTCAGGAGGACACACTGCAGATGCATTACCTGTGTAATTCTAAATTCATAAGAATAGTCCAGAACAAAATTCATATTGTGGTTTAAACTTCCTCTACTCAAAGTACTATCTAATGTATAAGGTAAGCATGGTTTTGTTTCAGTATAAAGAAAGGTAGTTCTATCTGAAATTCTTTTATCCTGGGTTACCCCTTAAAAACTTTTTTTTGCAAAGATATTTGAAAAAAAATGCACATGTCTGTATTCTGTTTATTTTTCTGTTTGAGTACACTATTTATTATCAATTTTTCCGGTAGGCTTGCACATGTTTATTCCTTTTGCTTTGTTTCCTGCTATGAATCTGAACATTTTCTCTATCTACCAATAAATGCTAAATACTTGTCAAGCTGACCACAAAACCTGCCAAGATCAATGAAAATTTCTATACTGGCTGTTAAGAAGACCCGTCCCCCGTTCTAGGAACCTGGTGTATGCCCACGCTTGGCATTCTAAGATTTGTGAATGGAAGGCATATGCATTATTAAATATACTCAAATACTCTTAATAATAAACATACATTTCCTTCATAAATCATAAAATGCTGCCAAAGTATTACTGTACATGTGCATTTTTATGACGAGATCAGAGATGTACTTGGACAGCCCCTGCAAGTGTATGGCGTGCATTTACTTACACACAAATCCTTAATTTATGACTAATGTGGAAAATAAATGTTGGGAGACTCAAGACCACTTCAAATTTGCAAAGTAAGTGTTCAGAGGAAGTTTTCTGATTTGCAGGTATACAACGCGTCATCCAAATACAATGAGCCCTTTCAGGATAGTTTAGTATTAGTGATTTTGGTTCCAATCAAAAGCCTTTGAAGACGCACGCATTTTCAATCATGTGAGCACCCCGCTGAACTCAAATGAAGCCACATTCTCAGGCTTCAGAGGAGCTGTGACATGTACTTGCAACTAAACATATGCTAACCTCCTTTTTTGGATCAGGATCATGTTTTCAAATATTCTACATGCATGAAAACATGGAGTTTCTAAACTCTGTGCCTTCCAGTTAATGAAGTATCATCACAGAATAGGATAGGTTAATCCATATAATTCACATGGAGTTCATTAAATCATTTTTAAAAAATTAAACACAGAGTTATATTTAGCTTGATACTCAGAAGTGTTAACACCATGCTTTTAATGTGACAGATTGGATTTGGAAAGCAATATAAAACATGGGTTTCAGTGCATAGAATTTTTTATTTCTGCAACTTAAGGACGTTGTTAAGATCCATGTGTCTTTTTAAGATCTATTCCATAATTTAAAATCCAACCAGTGCTAGTTTGCCAAAAACATTTATCTTTATTAGTTTTCAGTGCTCTGGAGAAGTTAAAAAGGAGACCTTTTATTACCCCTTTTCTCTTGAAGTAGTAGTTAGAAGTAAAAACTTTGTTTCTGTGGTTGTCATAGAGATTTTTTGTTCATCAAACAAATGAGAGTGTTTCAAATAAAAGTAATGTTAACCTTGCAAAGAAACAACATATTCAATCTATGACCAAATAGTTACTTGTGTGCTTTTTTTCTTCTTTTCTTTTTCCTTCTTTTCTTTCTCTCCCCTTGCAATAGGTGACGTGTATGCAGTGGTTGCAAGGGGACCATACAATGCTGGACATGATTGAGAAAAAACGCTGCCTCTGCAAAGAAATAAAAGCTCGACAGAAATCAGAAAAAGGACTCTGCAAACAGGACAGCATGCCTATTTTGCCGAGCTGGAAAAAGAATACCGGGACCAAGAAATACAGCCCTCCTCCTTATTCCAAACAACAAACTGTTTTTTGGGACACTGCAATTTGACAGGCGTGTGGAGGATGCCCTCTCCACTGTGTTGCACCGTGCACAGGTAGCCTGCTTTCTTAATAAGGCAAAGGCTCTAACCTAAGACTTACCTGCAGGTGGTGAACTTCCTAGGAAAAAACCCCACCGATACAGTGCTCACCTGCCAGTCAAGAGAGAGATTTAAGTTTCCGACTGGATTAAGGCATACATATTTATCCAGGATTTTTTTGGATCCAGAAGATATGAAAATGTAAATATTTCGCCAATATATTGAAAACGCCCAAACTAATACACTGTTTAAATATATATATATAAATATTCAAAAATTTATGAAGAATTTTACTATATAATGTTACTGTTATACTGTTTTATTACCTATTTTCTATGTGGTATTCTAATGTTTCCCCCCTCCCCCACCATTTTATTTCTCTTGCCTGCCTCGATTTGGCCTCTGTACAAAAGCATGTGGTTGTACATTTTGTTGAACAGGACAATGTACAAAACAACTCGGTGCTAGGGCGGTAGAAGTTACCTAGAGTCGTACTCGTCAGATGTCCTTAGCTTTGAGTAGGGGGAGGGCTGGACAAAGGAGAGAGTTTTGGTGGGAAACAGCAAAAGTGCAAGCAATGCAATAAAAGTGCTTAATGTGGTTGCCCAAGTTGCATTTAAAATATGAAATGTTCTGCAACAGTTTTCTCATAAAGTCAATCAGATAAATTGCCCTTGGTTTTATATGAATCACTTACTAAAATTATGTGGCCAAGAAACTAAATTTTCTGCAGAAAAGCCTGCAACAGAAACTCTTCCTTCGACACATTCAGCTGACTAGCAGAGACCATGGTTCACTGTGACTAAGCATTGTACAGCCCGTGACGGAGAGACCCAGTCGCTTGGCAGGTTAAGGCAGTGGCACTGCAGCCACGGTTCCTGTCCACATTTGTCTTTGGTCCAGAAAACGAAAGCTACAAAATCTGTTTACATGTTTATTATTTTTAAATCCAGCAACACATCCTTACTTTACGCTGTGTCAGATTTCCTTGTGTTATTTATAAAGGCTGGAATTCAGACCCCTTGAAAGCCAGTAGGGAAATCCCTCTTGATTTCATGCGGTTTTGAAGCAGAGGCCCACGTTAACACGTTCTCCCGGGTATGCCGTTTCTTCCTCCTGGCTGCTTCTGTAATTGGCTTGCGATCCTGTATTATATTACACCCATTTTAACAGAATATTATGTCATGACCAAAGAATTATGACCTCCTGGTTTTAACGGGAGAAAGAGATGGCTTATGCTGATTATGAGGGTGAAATCCATGTGGTGAAATATCTTCCAAAAGGATCTGTCAAGAACGAGGGAAACTTGTACTGCTGTGGAGTAGGGGAAAAAAGATCTATGGCATATATTTTGTATATTTAAATTTCTATCTATGCGTCTCAAGTTTGGTAGGACAAAAGTCCCTCTTTAAAACAATCATTTTAATATTATATTTGCCAAGAAGAAACGGTGTGTTGTTTGAAACTTCTTGTTATATTGGCTTTTCTTTGAAATTATATTGACAGCATTGCCACAGCTGTAATTGCTGATCAAAAAAAAACCAAAAATAACAAATTTTAGAAGGCTTTTGTAATCTATATTGCTAAAGTTTGAGTTTGAGTAATGCTTTATCAGTAGTACTTTCTTTTCAGCCTCTGAAATAAAGTTTTTAAATATTTTATAACTAATTAACTAATGTATATTTTGATGTCCAAACTGAGATTTCTGTAAAAGATAAAGTGTGTGTTTATATGTGTGTATGTATATTAGCATTATTGTATATGTATATATGCATATGTGTACACACATATATATGTGTATATGCATGTATCTCTCTATATATACTCATAGATGTGTGCATACGTATATACCCACATACATTAAATATCGGTGTGTGTTATGAATATACAGTGGCTGGAATGGGTATGCAATTGAAATGCAGATTTAAAGAGCCCCTCACAGCTGAAATGACAGAAGACATGAAAAACCCCAGAGGCTGTGAAGGAATCTTTGAATACATGTTACATCCAAAAGACACCAACTGTATATTCTGCTTATTCTCTTTTTTTTAAAGAAAGAAAATGGCAGAAGAAAAACTCCAGAGATCTCGCAAAGTTCCAGAATCTGCTGGAAAGAAGACGACTTGTTGGTCGTGAGAAATCTGTTGAGATAACAGGTTCATTATTCAGAAAGTGTTTATGCTTTGTCTTCCTTGTTATGTGGCAAGAGAAGAACTTTTCGTAACCTTGTGTGAAACACTTAGCTCAAACCTTTCCCCCAGCTGCACTAAGTCTTTGGTGACAAAATGAAAGCTGGCGTTCAGTCGGTCTTGATACTCCTTCTCTGCACTGGTCTCTTCCTGGAGCAATTACTTTAAAACCCCTGCTACCGAAGCATCGATTTTGCAGTCCGGACCCGTGGGTACACACAGGTGCTGCAGTGCCAGGCCCTCTGGGGGAAGGCAAACGCTAATGTAAACAGTTATGTGTTTATTAATGTTTGTTCGTATCGCGTCCTTTTCATATCGATACATAATAGGAATAATGATCAGGGAATTGAAGCATTCTTGTCCTAAGCAGACTTGCTTGTACACTTAGCCCACCATAAAACCACCCCTTGTTTTGCTTTTGTAGTTTTGCTCAACACTGTTTATGTTGTCCTTCCTAAATAACTGCCCACGTGCTTCCAGATCCCCATTGTATCCCATGGAAACAATGGCTTTTTGTTTTAAAGTGCGACAGTACATGAAAAAGTAAAATATAACCTAGCACTTACCTTCAAAGCACTTTAGAAATGCGAACTAAACCTCACGCTGGCGAGAATCATTTTACAGAGGAGGGAAGTGCGGCTCAGGTGGAGTAGTTTCCAAAGGTCATGGACAGAGGCAGAGCAAGACATCCGCCACCGTCCCGTGCCGTGACTGCTGGCCCACCCCATCGCTCCAGTAAGAGGTGCATCGTACTGCCGAGAGCGTGCCATCAGAACGCTGTTAAACATTTTCTACATCACCTATTGTCTCAGCAGTTTCCGTGTCACAGGGTGAATGACAGTGCTTAGTTACACACGGTCATTAAAGCTGTAGTCTGTATAAATATGCAATCAGTATATACATACAGATCACATATATACACACACTTACGAAGACTGTATATATGAAATTGTTTGGTATGCACTTATTTTGCTTTAAACTCCTGAAGTTAAACATTATAGTGTAGCAATTTGTGTAAAGTGCACTGTGATTTCAAGAAAGCACAGTAAAGTCACAGGTCTTGTTATTCTTGCACTAAAAATGTGTTTACGTATATTAGCCAATGTATGTCTACTTTATTGCTCCTTTTGAAAAATAAAGCAAATGGTATAAAATGGTATGGGGTTTTTTGCTTTGGGTTGTTTATTTTTAAGTGGACAACGGCACTATGTTTTTAAATGACAGGGTTTTTAAATAAAATTAAATCATTCTGTGTTCATTCCAATGTAATACATTTACCAATATCTTGAAATTGAATGTCATGTTGCTTTTTTTCATATTTTGTTAGAAATTGTCAGGTATGTGCCTGAGATTGTGTAGGAGTAAGGAGTAGCTAGAGGCTAACTGTAATCATATATTATTAGCCGTTTCTATATACACAGTATAAATACATATTAATTTTCTTTTCATTTTTGTACTTGATTTTTTTAGGTAAGATGTAATTAAATGTACTTTGATACTTCTGAAGTAATACGATGTTGTTTGAAGATCAATTCTGCTTTCTTTAGTGCATTGACAATATTTTACAATAATTTAGTGCTTATTTATTTGTGCTCCCGTGTAATTATAATAAAAAGCAATAGTTTAAAATATTTGGCTGTTCATTTTCATTTGATGGTTTCAGCTTAGAGCTGGGTTATTCACTAGGGATTAGCCAGAGAGTCCTGGGAAGAAAAGTCAAGTCATAGATGTATATTTATAACATTCCCTAGGCACATTTTTAATCACATCATTTGTTGGAGGAAATGAATGAACTGCTTTCATAGGTTAATATTTGCAAGTCATGCCTGCTTGCATCTAATGCCATGAGTGCCATCCTCAGCTAAATACTTGGGATAAGATTTCTCTATAGAGCAGACAGAAATTTTTCTGTAAGTACCTTTCACAGTTTGGGATGGAAGATGCTCACTTCAAGGACCTCCTTTCAATGATCTCCATTTGCAGAATATCCATGAATGGGAGAGGGAGACACCATGCTTTCCATAAAGCTCTAAAAAAAATCTGCTTAAAAGGCAGTATAATGTTCTGTGTTTCCTGACAGAAGCTTTAGTCCCATCAGGATGTAAAACCCAGTCCTTACAGAGAAATCCCGTAGTGGGAGGAGGGGACAGGACAGGGGCTGTGGGGAAAGAAAAGGACCTGTACAACCTTGCAAATGATACTGATCTTCCAGTGTCCAATTTTTCAGTACTTTGTGGGTTTTGTTGAAATTTTGTAGCCTGGATTCTGTGACAGAGAGAACCTCCCCTCTAATTTTTTTAAGACAACATTTTGTTAATTTAAAAAGGTTTCCAAGGGCAAGTAAGCAAGTAGTTAATAAAGAACCCAGTAAGAAATAGTAAAGTAGATCTGTATGCAGAAGGGAACCAGCAGGAATCTTTTGGTTGTCTTCTGCAGGAGCTGGTTCTGAGTTAGGTTGCAGATGATCCCAAAAGTGCTTTCCAAGTGCTTCCCTGCCCCAGGAGCCATGTGCTTTCCCTGAGGCACAGCCTCTTTCTCCTCAGCAGCAGCCCCATTGCCAGGGCCCATATAATGGCTGAAGAGCTTCACTACCGCTTTATGCTCCTCTTCCTCTCCCCAGCCCCTGGCACGGATGTTCAGAGTGACTGGTCCTCCAAAGCAAACTCCAGCCTTTTGTCCCAGGCTCCTTGTTTCATAGGGAAATCCTATAGGGATGACTAGAAATGAGCAGAACAAGGTTTTACAGGGATTTCTCCAGATCTAAAAGAAGAAAAGAGATTTTGTCAGTTTAAGAGTCAGATCGTTGTCTGTACTCTTCGCTGGAACAGTTCATGAAGTCCTGTGTCCTAGCTCATTTCTAAAGACTTTCCAGGATGACTTCCAACATCTACCTCACTCCCCATGCCATGCCTGACTGCTGCTGGAGAGAGCAGCACCTGAACCAGAGAAGAAATGAAAGGGGAGGATTGCCAAATGCAGCAGGGAGCAGAAATTTGGGGCAAATTCAGATTTTCCCCTATTTGAAATATGTGTATTCACTTTCTTTGCCACTGCAGAGACACTTTCTATGTGCCATTGTTTCTTAAACAGAAGAGGTTTAAATTCAAAGGAGACAAGACCATAAAAAGCAATGGCTGAGTTTTACACTTGTGTTTGCTTTAAGTTTATTTAAAAGTGGAAAGGTGCCTACAGTGCTCTATCTTGGGTCTCTGCTCCTTTTGCATTTTAAAAGCCGTCACAATAACACTGGCTGGAGTTACTGCTGTTTCTCCGCTGCAGTCACTCAGAGTGACCTTAGCTGGTGCCAGAGTGGCTGCAAAGCAATTAAAGCCCACAGGGGCCCGTCTTGCTTGGGAACCAGTAACCTGCCGTGAGCAAAGCAGAGAAGTTGAGCA
Source organism: Scopus umbretta (assembly GCA_013400535.1). Taxonomy (NCBI): domain Eukaryota; kingdom Metazoa; phylum Chordata; class Aves; order Pelecaniformes; family Scopidae; genus Scopus; species Scopus umbretta. The sequence goes on along the minus strand of VZTL01073406.1, from coordinate 101,770 downwards.
GCTGTTAGAGGAGAGATGGGCCAACATCTCTCAGATCTACAGCCAGCACTGACAGAGCTGGCAAGGGAACTGCAGGAAACTAAATAAAATTTACAAAAACGAAAGACAACTGAAAAGAAACACCGCTCAAAGGCAAGACTGAACACTTTGAGCATTTATTTTCTAAACCTGCCAACATCTCTTTTATGGTGTGGTTTCACCTTTAAAACAAAATCACACATCTGTCACCTTTTAATTGAGATTTCTGACACTGGGGTGGGTGGTGGTTTTAGTGTTCTCCCCACCTGTGGCATATTTTCATCTTCCTTTGTCCCCTTCTCTCTTTCTGTCTCAATCCTTTCTTTCATGACGTGCTTCGGGAAATATATCTGTAGGTACAATGAGAGTTCCCCTGTTGTCTTTTGTTCCTGTTAATGTTGTGTTCTCCCTTCCCTCTTCTCAGCTGGCTCTCCGCTCTCTAACCCTCATGAAAACATACAAAGAGAGCAGGAGCAGGAACAATCATTGATTTTATTTTAGAGGATAGCATTTATCAATGCTGTTCTCAGCGTATACACAGCAAGTTCCATGAAGGGATCCAGAAGTAGCTAAAAAGAGTTGATAAAACACAGAGGTACTAAGGAGCTGCAGACTGGACCATGGCTGCAGTTGGTGGGCAGCAAAGCCAGGCCTGGTGCCCACATTTCTCCTGGGCCCAGACATCCTCACCCCAAAACCAGCTTTGGGTGGAGAAATAGAAAGAGTGGCACTAAGGGAGAGGTTCTCTGGCTGCAGCTGGCAGGATATCAGCATGGCCAGGAGGAAATTAAATCATGTGTATTAAAACCAAGGGCAAATTTTCCCATAAACCTTCTGCCTCAGCTTTCACCTCTGTCTTGTGTATCTTCTGCACCATGAGAAGCCCACAGCAACAGCTCAGGAGGAGTTCTGCCTACCTCCCCAACACCCAAGGAAGCCAGCGGAGGAGACCAGGAGCTTCGCCCTACTCTGGCAAGGTACCAGTGTGGACCTGCCCCCTTCCTGCAACCTGCCTTGGGCCCTGGCTGGGGGCAGTGAAACAGAGAGGGAATGGGGGTGGCAAAACCGCTGGGAGCTCATGGCAGCTGCTGAGGAGCTGGGGCACATGGGTGCTAGGGCACAGGGAGGAGGGTGGGGAAGGCAAAAGGTCCAGAAAAATGTCTGACTGTGCCACTGAGGGAGAAAGCAGCTTGTGAGAAGGGAATGGGCTGATGTGAGGAGCAGAAAGCTCCTGTCACACCCAAGGGCCAAGCCAGTCCTCCTGAGCGCACATGGAAAAGTGGGCGATGTCCCTGTCCCAACTGGGAGCAGAAGGATGGTGGAGAGTCCAGAGGCAGACCAAATTTGTTGAATTATCAGCCAAGTTTTGGGGAGAGGACAGGCCTCTGGGGTCTGACAGCTGAAGGAGCTGGACTGCTTTTGATCTCTGGAGGCCAGCAGCACCACATCTGCTTCTGGCATGACTGGGCCTCTAATTCAGCAGCCTTACTTGATCAAAATCCAGCATGAATTTAGAAGAGGGGGGAAAAAAAAAAGGGATAAGCCCTTGGTCTCCAACAGCCTCCTGGTGGCTACAGCTGAACCCAGAAGGCTTCAAGCCTGCAAAGCCCCGGTGTGAGGGTGGAGGGCCACTGGCCCCCTTACCTCCATGACTGCTCTGAGAGGCCAGGCAGGCAGGGGAGGCAGCTGCAGCCCAAATGCCGCCTCCCTGCCCATCCCCATGGGACCACAGGGGGATCTCATTTGGAGGAGAGCAGCTCTCAGTCCCCAGGCTGATGGCTGGCCACGAAGGCCAGGTCCCTGTGCCACCTTGCATGCTGAGGGTTGGGTCGTAAGCCCCAGGGGTGAGAGAGAATGGCAGTTGGGTTGGGGAAAGAGAAATGACTGGGAATTTGGCAGTAAATGCTAAACTTCAGCCTCCAGTACAAGGAAGCCCCTGAGGCAGCAAGGCCAGGCTGCAGTGCCCCTGCAGTGAGCTGGGTCATTCCTGTGTTTTCCAGGTGGGGTCCATTTCCCAAACAAGGTGTGGTGGCAGCTTGGCCACCCTGACCCCTGCTTGCTCTTGGGTCTTCCTGCCGCTTTTGCAGCCGATGCCCTGAACCCCTCCATAAGCCGCTCTCCCCTGACGGAGCTCGATCTGGCATGGCTGTGCTGCCACGGGGGAGCCTCCCTCAGGCTTCAGCACGTGAGAGGCTGCCCTGTTCCTTTGGAGAGTGCCTTGCCACAGTAGGGGTAGGCAGAAACCGCCAGAACTCTCTAAGGTGAGGTAGCAGCCAGATCTCTGGTCTCCAGCTGGCAAGACCAGCACTTCGCCAGGTTGTGACTTGGCCAGTCTGGCTCTCGGCACAGGCTGAGCTCCTTGGGCTGCTCCAGCGCTGCCACTTGCTCAGGTGCACTTGGCGGGCTTTGGGCTGACAGGCTTCATGTTAGGTCAGTCATGCCTGCTGTAACCTCCCTCCCGTTCCCTCATAGCAGAGGAGCACAGTAGTATGGTGGTGGCCCATGGGGATGGAGCCCATGGCTGGTGGAGTGGCAGCAGGCAGAGGACTGTGGGTTGTCTCAGAGCACCACTTGGGATGAGGGGAGGTCACGGGGATGTAGCTCTCCAGGACAAATGATACCCACCAAAAGGTAATCTCCTCTGAACAGTATTTTGGTAACCATCGCAGCATGCCTCCAGATAAAAGCTCCTGTTTGGGGAAGCAGTGGGAAGTGCCCTGGCTGTCAGTGCCCTGCAGAAGAGGAGCCTGCATTTCCTCAGCAATCGCTCTTAATTGAATGACTCTGGGCCTACTCTCTATGACCTTATACTTTGTTTAGACATTAACACCTCTTCAAAGTGGGTGTTAAATGGTGCTGTTAGTGTCTGTAACTTTTTTTACATCCACTTGAGGAGTGTAAATGATTCTACAAGGTGTGGGGCAGTGGAAAATCAGCCTTCCCCCTGCTCCAGCTGGCTGGAGAAATTCAAAATAACTCCTGTGGAATCCAGCTCCCACCAAAGAGCTGTTTTCTTTCCCAAGTTCTTCAGGTTTTTTGGGGTTTTTTTTTACTGTTCTTGTAAACACAACAACTGAATCTCTAGGATGTTTATTTTTCCAGTTTAAAGAGGCTGAGATGCCCTTGGCTGAGCAGGCGGAGGCATTCACTTTCTGCCTGGCTTTTAGGAATATCAGTGTTTGAGAATTCTGTCATAATTTCTGCTGAAGCATGTGGCCCATCCAAGGAGTCCGAAACGAGCATTTTCTTTTCTTGGCTCTTACCCTGTGTGTGAGATGTGGTGACATGAGTTTTACCTGGAATAAACTGGCAGGATGAGTTATTCCCTGTGCTATGTGTTTGACTGGCCAGGCTCTGCCTGGCTTGTTGAGTAGTACAGCAGCAATCTCCAGGAAGGATGGTGGTATCCCTGTCTCCACCGCAAGGTGGCTGGGGCAATCTGGAGTGTGCTGCTACACACTGTGCCATTGGGAACAACAGGATTGGGGAGTGGAGCCATGATCGTCTCTCTACACAAAACTTTGTTGCAATTGATTCACAGCAGGCTGCAAGGCTGTGTGTGCCCAGGCCTGTGCCATCCTCCCCTGATGCTGGTTTCTGGGGTAGGCAGGAGCAGATGCTGTTCTAGACTGACGTGAAGATCAAGAGGTGTCAGAACAGTATAGACAGGAGACCTCTCTTGTGTGTTTTCCAGGCAGTTTAAGCAAGTCAAGCAGGAATAGAAACTATAGACTGAGTCAGAAGAATGAGTACACCAGAGAAAAACGTTTGGTCCTCCCAGTATACATGTAGCTGTACTGTTTTAACCACATAAAAAGAGGGAGTGTTGCTTCATCCTATGAACTGGTTCAGTTACAGTTTCCATACTCACCATCAGTAAGACTTCCCTGCTGTACTTTGGCCACTCTCTCCCCGACCATGGTGACAGAACATCTGGCCTAACTTCCTAAAAGGTGTCTAATCTGGTGGCACCGCAGAGTAAGACAGGAAATTTCTGAACCAACTGAGATCCAACCTGTTCAGGGTACTCAAGTAATGCCATTGGCTTCAACAAAAACTAGACTTCTATTCCTTGGGCAGCAGCAGTCAGCAGGGGAAAACATGCAGTACTGTACACAGGGTCAAAGGATTGAAAATCAACACCTAGAAGGGTAATTTAAGCTTACCTAAACCCCTGAATACCTCAGGTAGAGTTCTTGCAGCACTCTTTTAGGTTTGCAGCATTACTGTGAGGAGCAGAAAGGTGGTGTCCTTTGAGGGAAAGCCCAGCCAGGCATCTTGGCTGAACACCAGGTCAGGGGATGTCCTGCCACTGTATGCACTCCTGTGGGGGTGTGTGTGTCTTCATGTGTGACCAGGATATCGCTGTAAGCTCTTCAGAAACAGGTACTGCATATAGTTGCCACAGTCAATGCTGGAATGATCTTGCTGACAGTTGTGCCAGGGATTTAGTGCTACAGACTGATAGGGACTGTGAATTTGTCCAGTTATCATGTGTTTTTCCTTGTACTTTTGCTGGCATGTTAGTTATCCTAGGAAGCTCCCCTCTGTTTCATCACTTGTGTCTATTTTTATAGACAGAGAAGTACAAATCTCCAGTACACTGTCTGAATTAATACTTTGAATGTGTGTCTGAGAAATGCTGAAAATGCTTCATAATAACATTTTTGAAATTAACTAAGTAACACTTCAGATATTTTTTTTTTTTCAAAAAGTTTCAGATTCCTTTACTTTCCGTCTGGTTCAGGAATTCAAACACATACAATATTTTGAGACTTGGTACCAAAAGGAAATTTCAAATTTTGACAAGGTTTAATCCAAGTGAGCACAATCTAAGCATAATCTCCCCTTCAGGAACATAGAAGAGCAAATTTGAGCTCAGGCTTTCTGTACTTCTGTAAGAAAGCTTTCTTACTGCCTATTTCCTTTCCACAGATATACTATTGCTTATGTTAACAGTCTTCTACCACACAAACACCACCTTTTCTGTCCTTCTCTCTCTGAGGAAGAATGAATATGTAGTGATTGTTTCTCAGATTTTTCTCTCTCTGTACGTCCACAAGATAAATGAATGCTCTATCAAGCGAGGTTAGCGGGTTTAGGGAAGGGAATGATTGTTTAGTGTCTCAGAATGGTGAAATATAGCACTTCATGTACATATTCTCCCCGTTCAAGGCATGTCTTAGGAAAGTTTTATACTGTTTCCGTGACAAACTAATAGGAAATAGGACAAAATACTGACTTGGGATTTTTGCTTGTGACAAAGTATCCTCTGTCCTTCAAACCATATCTCCACTGAAGAGCACTAGGTAATACAACTGAGAATAATAACTAATGGTACACTTACTGCTGTGCTAGCATAGACAAATACCCTTTTAGATTTACCCTGGACTGAGAATATTTTATACACCTTTGATTTATCTTTGGGTAGACTGTTATTGGCTGTCTGATACAGTCAAAGGTAAATCAAATCCTTAATGAGGGCCCAGTGTCAACCTGTCCCACTGTATTTCAGAGAACACTTTAAAACTTTGGAGATCTTAGTCTTGAGTACTCCTTTACTTCTCGTCCCCCTTCCTAAATCTGGTCCTATTTTCTACAATATGCACCTTATAGATGCTCTCCAGATTCTTGCTAGAAACAGAGCTAGTTTGCTCTGTTCTTCTTTTTGTTTGGGTTTTGAGGGTTTTAGTCTTATGATATGTTTCTATTCTTCTGACACTCTCCTGTAAACCTTTGAAATAAGGAATAAATTAGTTTGCCATGACAAAGAGTGGACATATCACATATATATTCATTTAAGTATGCATATCTTAAAAACCAAATAGATACCCAACTTCAAGGGCTTCTGAACAAGAAAATGGGGTCATTTGCCTTTTTGGCGTTCAGGTCTTTCACATTAAGAAGGTCTCATACTATGTTATGACAGCTCCAGCTTGGAATCCTAATTTGAAGATGCCATTTGCTTTGCCATAGATTTAGGCACTTACTGACTTAGGCATGTGAGTAACTTTCCTCTGAAGGGTACAATGTTACCTTCAGAGGGAGGCAGAAATGTCATTGCATGCTCTTGCAGAATCCAGCCAGCAGTATATACTTTAGTTTAACAAATTATAATTGTTTTAAAAGAAAATAGTGTTCAGTGTCACATTTGCCATGTGCTATTTGATTGATGTAATTCTGCAATGGAATGTGAAACTTCAAGATAAAGCCTTCTTTTAAAAACTCTTCTGAGGGGCATTAAGCTCTAGTATATCTAATTAATGCTTTAAATATTCTTTCCTATCAGTTTAATCTTTATCTCTGTGCTGCCTTGTTACCTAATATTAACTGCTCATTGAAATTGATTGTTTCCGGTCTTTTCAACCGTTGATTGTTCTTTCACGGCTGAACATTTTAAAATAGCAATATTGATTTTTCTTACATTATAGCCCTCCTCATAACTCCTAACTAGAGAGTGTCGTTGTGGCCTAAGAACATGTGGGGACAGTTACCAGTGCTGAATTTACAATGAAAAATGTATATTTAGTGCAATATTCATCCAAGCATCAGGATCTTAAATCAGTCAATTCTATGATTCTATCTTAAAACAGTGCTTTGGTTTATTTTCTTTTAAAAATGGTGAAAGTATTTACTCACAAATATGAAATAGCGTGACACAGATCCTAGAATGTGCTAACTGGAATACCTTGGTTCTCCACAAGCCTCTCACTTACTGAGTTTCCACAGTTTTATGGGATCAGAATAGGGCTAGAGAATAATTTCTGTTCTACCTTCTCCTGCAAAAAAGCCCTCATACTTGCAGGTCTTATTTCTGTTGGGACCATATGCCTCCTTCATGTTCTCCATCATCTCCCCTGGCTTTTCCATAGTCATCTATGTCTGAAACAAGAGGCCCTGCAATCACCACCACCTGCTGTTACAAAAAATGCCTTGTCACCATCAAAAAATTATTATATCTCCGTCACTTTAGCACTTCATAAAAACCAAAGTATCCCATGTCTTCCTAACCTTGTAGCTTACATAGTGAAAAGACAACAAAGAACACCTGCATAGCTAATTAATGTCAGAGGATTATTCCTGCCATACTTACTGAAGCAAATGTTCTTTTAAAAATACAGTCAGTTTACAAGCACGGAGGTGCCCACAACAGTTTTGAAGAAAAAGGCAGCTAAGTGTGTACAGTGTATAGGGAATAGATACCATCTCTTGCACCTCTGATGGCCCAGAGCACTCACCATGTTCCTGGAGGTGGCTGTCAGGCTTGTAGAGCAATCACTGGTGGCTGTTCAGGAAAGGAGGTTCACATCTCCTACAGGCTGGTGGGATTAGCAGTAGAATGACAAATTGTCAGGCTCATCGCTTATACCTTTTGAGGTTTGGTATTACTGTATCACTCAGCCCTGGCTTTCATGAAAATATTCATTGGATTGCTTTCCATTTTCATTGGAGGAAAAGGGACAATATTAACTACAGAAAGAAATACCATGTGGCCAAGAAAAACTGCTTTGCATGTTACAAATGTTAGGACATACCAGGAAGATAAATGCAAAGAATAGGAAGTACAGTTGATCAGAAAATTCTTGCCAGAATTCTTTTGTCTAGCTACCTTTTTTCATTGATATCAAAACATGATAAAATTCTGGTTTTGATCAAAAATATGAAGCAATTCTTGAATATTTGTGAGTCTTATGATTTATTTTGCAAGTGGAATTTTTGTTTTCCATTTTGAAATGCATTTTTAACTTTAAGTAGGTTTTATATATTAATTAAAAACTTAAGTAAAAATCAGCATTTTGTTGCTGTTCCTGAAGTTAAGGACTTTGGGGTAGGAAAGAATAGAAATCTTGTTCCTTATGAAAACAAGTTTCAAAATGATTGTATGTTCTGCAAAGCAAAAAAACCTGATAGGAATTCAGAGAGGCAGAGCATGACATACTGACATATAAACACTAGGTCAGTGACCACAGTGTGGTCTTTCAGAAGAGCTGGCTGTGGGCAGATTGCCAATGGACAACATGAATATTAAGAAAACCCTAAAACAAACCCTCAGAATCAAGAAAAGTGGTTGTCTCTCCAAGCACACAAAATGACGTGACTCTAAAAACCAACACAGAAAAAAAATACTATGTGTCGTGGCCTGTTCTGTAAAACAGAAAATCTTCTTATGCAAGAGACAGAGGCCATCTTTGTCAGAGAGCTGATTTCAGTTAGCTCCTTTCACTGTATTATTTCCGCCTTTCAGCTCAGGATGCATTTCTGACTCTGATCTATTGGTCTCTAGAAGGCAGATGATTACTACAGATACATGACTAATCCAGAGATCATGCTGTGATGATTATGAAAAGAGTTTGATTAAAGTCTTTGCTTATGCAGTAATGGAGATCTCTGCAGATTAGATAGTGCACCCGAAAGAAATCTATACATAATTATTTCCACATGTTAGGAAGGTTGAAAATATTTGCATAAAAAAAAGAAGGTCTTTCCTTACATGTCATAGATATTGAGGGTATTTTGTTGATTTCATTCTGGAGAGGATTCTCACAAATGCATAGAGAGGAATCACCTGAGTGGGCATAGTAATTTAAAAGCCATACACCTGTAGACCACATTGCTGTCCTTTCCTAAATAGCTGTCATTGCATCCCAGCTGGCAATGGCCCTTTGCTAATATTCCTGGCCTATTGCAACATCTATGGTTACATTTGTATATACGTGTGTGCTGTCAGAGCCCTATGGACACTATGGACACATTTTCCTTAATGGCCCTGATCAGCCTTACCTGAACCCTTCACCAACATGCACACACCTGCCCATGGGCCCAGGAGCCCCATTTAAGCTCAGTGCAGGGGTTTTGGTCCCTTTCAGAGCAATGTAGTAGCTAGCAGTGGTCTTTGGCTCTGCCACGGTCCTGTCCTGCTGATCTTGACCCTGGCCCTGAGACTGATGTCCTGCCTGGAATTGCCTTGGACCTGCCTTGCTGCTATGGACTTGCCTGGTGGTCTGAGTTGTTGGCTGCACCCCAGCCTGCCCTCCTTTCACTCATCTCATCATTGGGAATTTAATATTTCAAGGGATGAACAGGAATATATAGAAAAAGACAAAATCGAGTAGAAGAAAAGTTAATGCAGCAATTTGAACAACCATAGAAGAGAGGAGATAAGGCACTGAAAAATATGTACCTGACCCAAAAAATGAGAAATATTGAAGAATAGGCTAAATGTGCTCTAGTGGAGGAAGTAAAACTAAAAGGGAGAAATCAAACATTTACCAGTGTCATAATTAATGCAGCTAAGCAACACCAGGAAAACAGGCAAAGGTAGTGTTATAATTTAAGGCTGACACAAAGAAACTTGGCATAATTAGTAAAAAATCAAAACCTGCAGGCATTAATTGAGTAAACAGGGAAGGATTTTCAGGTGTTTTGAGCACGTGCATCACCTGTATTAATACCTGGCCCTTGTGAAACAGCTCTCAAGACTACCATATTCTGGGCATATCATTAAGGTATGTTGTGGATGCAAATATTTTTACTCTGTAAAGCAATATGTAGTTTGGGGAAAACATTTTCTGTTTTTGAAAACTTGGTTCATTATTGCTGATGTTTGATTTGGTTCAGGAGATGATTTCATGAGGGCAATGTTGTTAGCAATGGACAAGGGCAATGAGACATGATCCCTGGATCGCGGATCCCAGCTATGGATCTTTTGCCCTTTAGATGTTCCTCACTAGCTTCAGGAAGTTGGTAATGGTTATGGGAGCTGGTTTTTGCATCAGCTATTAAAATCAAAATGTTGTTGTAAGGTTGTCCTGTGGTAAGTGAGCTGCTCTGGTTTATTGATCGTTTGCANAAATTAACTCTATCCCAGCTTAAAACCAGGACAGCAAGGTGCTGTTGGACACTTCCCTCGTATGCACGCATCAGAGAGAAACTGCATTAGAAGTAGTGGTCATCACATCAGGTGACATACGGTTCACCAGTCCATGGACTAAGGCTGAGCAGCAAAGACCACTGAGAAAATACGGCCATGAAGTCTTATCTCTGTGAAAGAGTTTATTTGTATTTCAGTGGAGACTGCTTAGCATCATCCGAGCCAGTCTTTAAACACTTTTTCATACAGTTGTTGTCCAGACTAACAAAGTTGCATGGAAGACAAATGTCAATTACATGCAAAGCCTCCTGAGCTTGGCCTGTATTACCTCCTTGTATTTTTCTGCTGACTGTATGAATCTCTGGACCTTCTTTGTAAAGGGGTGAACCTTTTAATTTTTTTATTTCAACAGCATGCAGTGCAGCAAGACCTTTGGTCATGAGCAGGGTTCCTGGCCAGATTGACTTTGGGCAGGTTACTGAAGCAGGCCTGGAAACAACTGTTGTCCCTGAGCTACTAGCGTCAAATCAAATTCCCTGCATACTTGTGACAGCGATAGCAGGAGAGGAATCTCACTTGATATGAAGCTGCAGGTAGGGGGTCTGCTGCAGGCATAGAGCCAGAGGATGTATGCGTACAGTGAGGCTAGATCAGGGTGGCAGCACACCTGAGAGGTGCTTTGCTGGTGGTGGATGGATGCTCATGAAGCCTTCCATAGTAATATTTGAAATACCCTGGATTTAATTTTGGTGTCAGGCTGCTTGTTTCTGCTGAGAACAGTTTATGGCGGAGTTGTGTGTTTACAGAGAACTGTTAGGCTGCCCTTTAAAGTGTTTAAATAATATTGTATCAACATGGTGCAGACTGATATGTATCTTAGCAACTGTGTCAAGTTCACGATGGGCTAAAAATCCAAATGGGAATCAAACAATCTGGAGCCTTAGAGCTTAGAAAGCTGAGAATAAGGAGAAAATTACAAGGTTATTCTGGGCCCAACTGATGCTCTCCTTCAGCCTCACACTGCTAATTGTAGGTTAACAAGTACCTTGTTAACAAGTACCTTGAAACTATAATTAAAATGAAAGATACACACAGTATCTCTAAAAATTAATATCATAAAAAGGGTGTTTCAAGGCAAGAAGAAAAACAAAGTAACAGAAGAGCAATTAAAGTTTGAAAGGTGGCAAAGTCTATAATGAAGCAAAGTACACTTGCCTGTTTTTATTTACACTCTACTCATTGGTTGGTTCTTAAGTCTGGAAAACTCTGTATTTGAATACAAGGCTGAATGCTATATGTTTACCCCAAGTGCTATGTGAGCAAGAGAGGTGCAGCTCCCTCGGTAATCCTAAGCAAATACACGTCATCTGCTGTGCTATTACTGCAGCTCTGAGCTGTGCAGAAACCAGCACCATAGACAGTTTGCAGGCCTCTCATTCTCAGACAGGTTAAGTGGGTCATAAATTGTCCTAGAGCTAGCAACAGTCATTGGCATCACATTTTGATGATGTACATTCATGGTCACCCTGTTTATTGTGTGACTATTTTGGATCATTCCTGAACATACTGTGTGAGCAATTCTTTTTGACTCCAAGAGGCTGAATAGGTACTGTCTGCAGTACCTGATACAGGTCTGCAATGTCTCTTACATTAGCGAATGTAGTTTCCTCCATAAAGCACATTTCAGCTTTCAAAATGTGTCATGCAAGAGTTGTTCAAATTTCCCAGGTATGCATTTATACAAAGATCTATGACTCAACTAATGGTTTGTATGAAGCCGATATTTAAAGGCATTATTAGTTAAGTCTATTAAGTACCCTGAGGATGATTATAGGTCTGAGAGCTTCTAGCTGTCAGTACTTCATGAGGACTTTAACTCATCAGATGTCTCTGCCAGAATTCTTACAAGGCAGGATTGTGCTTCCTTTGTTCATCTTTTTCCTTTCCAAGAACAGATTTTAGTAGTTCTCATTGCCTACAGGAACGGCAAAAATTTTCTACAAGGAACAGTGTGTACAATGCCCTGAAAAGATCACATATCCATAAAGTATCTTGTTAACCGGGTGACACCATGTCTTAGCTTCAGAGTAATTCATAAGCTCATTTGCACTTTTGCAAAGCTTCCTAGTTTAGGGTAGTCTTTCCAGAGGTGTTTATGAGACAAGAAAACCATTGTTTCCAAGCAAAGTCCATAGCAAACTGGTTGCAGGGTGGACTTTTTATGGGGTTTGATCCATTTCAATTTTTTTTCATTATTTAGTCACATAAAATTCACGTAGAATTGTTGGCATTTATTCTACATTGACTACTTGGTAAAGCCAAATTTGGTAAGATGGAGCAAGAATACAGACATTAAAATTAAAAGGCTCTTTAACTTGATTCACTGTGTGATATGGAGGGGGGCACAAGGGGGTTATGTGGTTATGCTGCTTCTACTGTGTAAACATCTGAAGAGTGGAGGTCCCACCTAATTTTTAGTACCTCTGTCCTTCCCAGTTCTTGTGTCATGCCTGAGATGTGAGATTTTACTGACTATATGCTCAGTGGCTGAATCTCCCAGCTGATTAGTTGAACCTTTCCCAGGAAACACAATGTACAGTCTAAGCATCTGTGTATTTTAAGACACTGAGAGCATTTCACCATATGAGGCTGAGGACTTTGTGAAGATCCTAACAGCTCCAGATGAGTAACTTGAATACTGGAGTATTGGAAAGAACAGCAGAGATGAGAAAGAACAGTAATTCCAACAGGTCAGAAAGGAAGCTTATTTTTAAGAGTTATTCTTTTGGAAGTGGTTAATTTTTACTAAAAATGTAAAGTATAAAGATCTAAATAGAAAGGCAGTGGAATGACTTCTCAAGAGCTAATAATCTATTCCTAATAAATATCTAAAAAAATATTTACTATAAAATCAGTTTTATCAGATGACAAAATCACCTGGGTCTCTTCCATCATGAAAATTTTCTGAAATGAATTGCTCTTTTTGGTGAAATAAGGTTGTGGTTTTGATTTTTTTTTTTTCCCCCATGGGAAAATGATTTTACAGGAAAGCAAATATTTTCTCCTGACGATGCTGAGTACCCTGCAGCCTCACTGCCTCTTCAGCAGCCAGCCAAGGCAGGCAATATATATCTGGGGGCCTGACTTCTCTCTGTCAGCCTAGACTGTTCATGTCAATTTTATTCCTGTGAAATTACCAAGATCCGTTCCAGCAGACAGCAGGAAGAGAAAATTCATTATGATTCTTCCAAAACAGTTCTTTTTTCCTAGAATTTCCTTGTCACAGAGCAAAAAAACCCCACATTTCCAAGTTTTTGCCCCCTCCTAGAAGGGATGAAAGCTTTCAGAACTCTATCACCTTTTGAAGGAATGGATGTGGCTTTCCCAACTATTCTACTTGAGAGACATTCACTGGATATTTGTCCAACACAAAGCAGCACGTGGGGAGAGCTATGTGGTGAGGAGCATTGTGCTTAGTGCAGGTGAAACACTGACATTTCAGTGGCTCTGGCCACAGGATCAAAAATGTTTCAGGATGAAGAAGGCTGCCTACAAGAGCTGTAATCTCCAGTGGAGCTTCACAAACAGTATTGGGTTCAATTTTGAGAGCTGTCTAGTGGAATTCCTTTTGTTAACCAATCTCTCTTTTCTTCCTCCTGTTCTTCCCTGCTTATCTTTTCCTATGGTTTATCTTCCCTTCCTTTCTGTCACCTTTCTCATTATGTATCACCCCTTAACTTTTCATAGAATCATTAAGGTTGGAAAAGACCTCTGAGATCATCTAGTCCAACTGTCAATCCAACACTACCATGCCTACTAATTTCTTGCCACAGAAATTTCCTTCTTGGGGGTAGGGGATAAGGAATCTATTGTATTCAGTCCCATTTTCTCCTGATAATGGTATTTTTAACCTTCATGATATCTAAAGATACGTTCAAGATATTAACAGAAGAAAAGAACTAGACAGCGACAGCAGTAGTACTTCTGGCACAGTAATAAAATGAAACGAAGTGACACAGCCTGAAAGTTTATGCCAAGGATAATTATAACAGCATACACTATCTTAATAATAATATTCTCTCCCTGAATGACAAGGCAGTGATATGAATACAGTTTTAAGAAATGTGTATTTTTTCTTTAGAATACCATGGTTTAAGGGCCTTGGTGCTTTTTGCCTTTGACTTGCTCCCTATTCTGGAATCAATGGTGTTGATTCCTTTGAATTGATATTTAACCAATGCTTTCCAAATGACTAACAAGTTCTTGGGCTGACAATAGGAGTAGATCAGACTTTGCCTGAGAAATTCAGAAAGAATTATGGCACATACACATTTGTCTAAGCCTGCCTGCACTTCTACTCAGCAGGTACACATTTGCTTTAAGTCTGCCTGCAATTTTAAATGAAATTTTTTGGTGATTCCCTGTAAAATAATGATTTCCTGAGCAGTATTTCTGTTTCAGCAGAATTTCTTAGTATTTTGTAGTAGTAACTTTTTCCAGCAGAAAAAAAGTAACCACATCTGTTTCCAACCAGGCTGTGTAGTTGGCAATCCTTTCTTCTGCTTTTAGATACCTCCAGTGAGAGAGAGAGTTGCAGTTTTCTGTACCCCATGATGCACCAAAATGACTTCAAGGGCTTCAAAGAAATATTAATTCTCATTTCAACACTTGGGATTGAACATAGGTCACAGTTCAGAAAGAGTTTTTGTATCTTGCCCCTCAGTTACAATATTTGACACTTCAGATACTGCGTAGAATTCGGTTATTCTATTAAAGGAGAATATGTTTGTTTATCTTTTCTAACTAGTCTCCTTAACCAAAATTTCTGTTTGTGTCCATTTAATTTTTATTTTTTTTTAGAATAATAGCACCTTATAGATGTTGTTTAACATTCAACTTTCATCTTTTGGTTTGAATCATGTTGCAATGTTCTCGTTTGGTTTGAGATTAGCTATGGTTACAATCAGTTTGGCTTCAGCTTTTTGAAAACTGTAGAGTTAAATAGTATTTAAATCAAAGATTAATCATGTGGGTTTTGCCATTAGAGAAAGAGTTCCATCTGCTAAATTTAAAATTACTTTGGGTTGAGTAATTTCAAATATTAACAGGGAGGCATTTAAGCTTGGGCTTGCTTAAATTCTCTCCATTGTTTGAAATCAAAACTCTCCTACTTGCTTTATACTTGCTGTCAAATCACTGTACAATATTTAGAAGAATGGTTTGTCCAATTCCATTAGTCACATATAGATATAACAAGATGACATTCTACTTTTTTTCATTCAGCACCTGGAAAACTTTCATTTAAACCTGCCAAAATATATAATTTGTCATTCTTGCTGAAAAGTTTCACATTCAGACAAACATGCAACACCACCACAGTTCTGCTATCCTGTTGGTTACCACTTTGTCCATGGCTGGTTACTGGACAGCCTGTGCTTGAGTAATGGGAAGTATGTGCTGATAAAACACTTCTGAGCCAATCTCACTAGCAACACTTGGGCTGGTGCTTCAAAACGGAAATTACAATAGGAACACAGGCCTCCCCGATTTCATGGGGGCTAAGATGCAACTAGATATTGTTCTTGTCTCTAGCTCATATCTCTAGATTGTGGTCAGGACCACTGAGCTCTTCACCCTGGGGAGCACTGCAAGCACATAAGAAGCCATGCTGAAGCTGGTCAGCCTCTTTGTAGAGGCAAGGATTAGCTGTCATGATTAATGATCTCAAAAGCTAGCTCTTATTTATTTACTTTATAGGGTCTTATGAGGAAATAACGTTCTTGGTTTTGTTTTGAATTTTTTGTTGTTGAGTGGAAGTTGGATTGGGGATTCCTGCCAAGCAGTTATTTTACAGTGCATTTTGTATCAATTTTCTCTGAAAACAGTAAAATCTGCCTGAAGCAAATTTCTAGAAATCATGGTTATATATTTATTGGGAAAGATTTCCGAGTGTTTTTGAAGAAACTGGAAAACTTCACCTTGAATTAAGTCTATGACAAATGAATGTCTTCTCTGAAAATATCTGTTGAAGGCCGTATTTCAGGAAGGAGAAAGTATGTGGTATAATACCCCTACCTTTTCCTCCTCAAGGTTAACCTCCCTTCCTGTTCTTCTTGCATTCAGTTAAGGGGTTTTAAGTCCCTGCAGTTAGGAATATCCATGACTAGAAGTGTTCCCTCCCTTTTTTATGCTTCCCTCAACATATGGGTATTTTTTCCTCTTTATCCTAATTTCAGACTTGTTATTTCACCTCTCCTCTCTCTTTCTTTCCCACATAATAAGGGATTACAAAAGGAGGGGGTAGTAGCTGAATTCCTGAAAGCAGAAATGTCAAGAGTGTATTTGACTCCTATAATGTGGAGTACTTTCATCTCCAGTTAAAAGGAATAATGAACAAATCTGTTTTAAACACAAGTTCAGTCACCAAATGATTTAATTTTACCTATGCTACTGTAGTTTGAAATTTTCATACAGCACTGGATCTAACGGAAATTCTTTTCTGAATGACTAGGAACTGTTTCTTAAGATGTTGAAGTTTAAAATAATAAAAAATATAATTTAAAAAAATTGCAAATTAAGGCATGGCTCATAAAATTTTCTGCTTCTTTTTAAAAGCTGATAGTTATTTAGGAAAAAGGTGAGGAAAGTTAATTTGCTATTGCATAATAACTCTTTCTGTATCTTACAATGGATTTCTAGCATCTAATATATGAACAGGCAATAAAGTATTACATTCCTCTGACCAAGTTCAAGAATTGGTCAAAATTAATGTGTTCTCTTTGTGGACTTGAAGCAACACAAATACATGTATTCTTTTTTTCTATGCAAAGAGCAAATGCCAGGACATGTGTAGACATAAACTATGATAAGCTGGATGAAATATGTGTATCCTCAGAAAAAAAGTTTAACAGCTTAATTAAAAAAAAAAAATCAATGCAAAAATGTATCTATTAATCCCTAAATAGTTTTATAGAAACCACATCAGGCTGTAGTTACAACAATGTTTTTACACCAAATGTGTTGTATATCAGCAGCAAAAAACCATAAGGTTACAAGATAGATATTAATACTCAATGAAGAAGCATTTTAAGACAAATTGCATAGCCACATAATGATTTTAAAACTAATAATCAGTTTTGTCTGCCTTCTCAAAGTGGATAGGTAGTCTTTGATGAGTCTCATTATTTGTCTGTTAAAGAGGAACATAGTACTTAAAAAACAGAAAAATTATATACAGTGAAATTTACTGCAAGTGTGGGTGTCATAAAACTTATTTCAAAAGAATGTAGGCAAGCATGAATCTGAACTGTCCCAATGCACTGCAGTGTGACTTTTTGCACCTACTGGTACTGGCTGAGCAATATTAGCTTAAAAAAAAAAAAAAAAAAGAAGGATTCAAAGCATTTTAACACCTTTTTCACTGCTACCAGGGCCAGTAAGTCAAGTCAGCAAGTTGAGGTCCAGATCAGAGAGGCACATGGCCAGGCACAGATGCAATGCAGCTCAGACAGGAACAAGGCAGAGAGCTCAAGATTAAAAGCAGCTGCTTGAGCAAAGGGGGAAAGGGCCCCATTGAAGCCTCTCTCAGCTGTCTCACACAGATCTCTCTCAGACACACCTGTCTGAGATGGGTTATAGCTACCCTGTATCAGATCTGGCCTAAGCACTGGCAGCAAAACACCTTAGAGGGGTGCAGGATACCTTGACAATTAGCAAGAATAATCTCCTGCACTGATCAGGCCATGACAACGCCAGAAGATAACCTATAATACCTTTGTTTCCAAAAAGCAAGTTCTTTCTCGTACATGTAGTCCCATCAAGGTCCTACCAACCCTGCAGTTCCTAATCTAGGACTGAAAAGGTGTGATTGCACCTTTTTTTTTTTTTCCTCCAACCATAATGGGAAAATAAATATCAGCTCACTAGAGCATGCTCTTTGCTTGTTTTTGTGGTTCTGTTACTCCAGACTGTCCCAGGTTTCATGGGTGAAGGCTGTTGATGTGTTGAGAAAATTTGTAAATAAGCATGGATTACAACAAGTTTTGGCAGATTTGCTGTCATTCATGCACATACTGTGTTTTGGTGATTGCTGCTGTGTTTTGATTTTCTTTTTTAATGAGGAAGTAGGAAGTATGCTGGCTGTGTGCACACCTGCTACGTGCCACAGGCATGTGTGGGACCACCTAGCATGTGGAAATGCCTTCCTGCCTTTGAGAGTAACAAATAGAATTTCCAGTCTTAGACTGACTATTGAAAAACCTGAGTTAGATCTGACTAAGGAACCTTAGTTCCTTAGCAGAAGCTCAAAGAAGGGAATGGCCAAAGGGAATAAGCCTCACTCCAAAGATTTAATCATCCTGTTTCAGAAGATCTCAACTTGCTTGTCAGAGGCAAACATGGGCATTTAGGTAATTTAGAGCCATTTAGGACCCATTATTAGCAATTGATTTGATTTATTAGATTTACTGTTTTCTGTCTAATTGCTACTTATTCAAGTCTTTGTAGGTTATTTAACTTATAATCAACCAGTCAGTTTTGCAGTATATTTACTTCTTGATGTAAAAAAAAAAAAAGTGACAAAATAATGGTTTTGAGAAAAATTATTTTCTAAATAATTTCCAGAAGCCTCAATATTAAAAATCAAACCGCAGATATACATGAAAAGTATTTCTCTTTGCTAGTTCATATGTGCTCAAAAATTCTTTTTGCAAGCATCTAACGGTTGCTAGTTCACAAGACCATGTTTTGTCAAAGCAATTTCCAGTATTTAACTTAATGCCAGCCCCAGTTTCTGGAATGGAAACACAGGAGAATATTCATAAATAAATTCATAAATAAATTACCCTTAACCTCCATTAAGCACTTGGTAAATTAAGTCCCAGGTTCACAAGGGTATTTAAAGACAGAACTCACACTTGCCCAGTTCTCTGAGGGAAAGTGAAACAAATGGGAATTAAGTGCCTATTGAGAAGTTCTGGATCTCGGCCTAAGTGAAAAAGGCTTAGCTTAATTTGCTTTAGAGCTCTGCTTTTCTCTAACCCATACCATTAACAAGATTATATTTTTAGTGTTCATATATGGAAATTTGGCACCATTCCATTGTTTACTAGTAAAGTTTAGTACTGACCAGTGAAGGAAAATGTAAGTCATATTGCCATTGGGACTATGTTTATAGAGAGTAAAACTAACTTTTAAATTCTGTTTTGGTTTTGTGCAGACCTGATCATGCAAGGTGCTTGATGGGTCATAGCAGAATTTGCTTCTTCAAAGTCTTCCAGACCACTGTAAGTCTAATGCCCATTAAAATGGGAAATAACCAGGGATATAAAAAATACAAAGGGAAGTAATGGAAATGAGGTAAGTGTCAAGTTAATTTCTTTTTGATAACTATGTTAATGAAATTTTGTTGTGGTTAAGAAAAAGTAGGGGACATTTTCTTATTTTAATTTTAGTCTTCAGGAATAGGTAGCATGTCCAACAGAATTTGATTTAGTCAGTGAAACAGAACCAGTGCTTTGACCCCAGCAATCCAAGAATGACTGAAAAACTGCCTTAGGAGGGCAGGGAAAGGTTCCCTAGTCTGCAAGCCTTTCCAGGCAGGCTAAAAACAGTGTGGTCACTTCCATGCTACACTTTGCATTGCTATTTAGGGACGGCTAGGTTACAACTATCACCACCACCAGCAAAATTAGTTTCTTCAGAGACTGAAGTGCTCTTAACTGACTCTGGACTCAAATGTAAAGTTCTATATATGTATGATTGTGACAGGTATGTGTTTGTGTAAAGATGGTGAAGAACTGCCTTTGTTTACCCTTCCTCTTAGCAGTTTTGATAAACATGCTCTGCAAAAGCGGAGCTACAAAGCCAATATCTCAATTTCTGGGAAACAGTGGCATTGTACCTGTTTGTTTCAGCTTTTCATAGGATCGTTTAGGTTGGAAAAGACCTTTAAGATCATCAAGTCCAATTATTAACCTAACACCACCAAGTCCACCACTAAGCTGTGTCCCTAAGCACCAGATCTACATGTCTTTTAAATACCTCCAAGGGTGCTGACTCCACCACCTCCCTGGGCAGCCTAGTCCAATGCTTCACCACTCTTTCAGGAAAGACATTTTTCCTAGTATCCAATCTAAACCTTCCCTGGTGCAACTTGAGGCCATTTCCTCTTGTCCTATCGCTAGTTACTTGGGAGAAGAGACCAACACCCACCTCACTACAACCTCCTTTCAGACAGCTGTAGAGAGCGATAAGGTCTCCCCTCAGCCTCCTCTTCTCCAGACTGAACAATCCCAGTTCCCTCAGCCACTCCTCATAAGACTTGTTGTCCAGGCCCTTCACCAGCTTTGTTGCCCTTCTCTGNTTTCTCCAGCAGAATGCTGTGGGAGACTGTGTCAAAGGCTTTACTAAAGTCCAGGTAGACAACATCCACAGCCTTTCCCTCATCCAGTAACTGGGTCACCTTGTCATAGAAGTAGATCAGGTTAGTCAAGCAGGACCTGCCTTTCACAAAACCATGCTGACTGGGCCTGATCACCTGGTGGTCCTATACAGGCCACATGATGGCACTCAGGGTGATCTGCTCTATAACCTTCCCCTGAGGTCAGGCTGACAGCCCTGTAGTTCCCCGGATCCTCCTTCTGGCCCTTCTTGTAGATGGGCATCACATTTGCAAACTTCCAGTCAGCTGGGACTCTCCTGGTTAGCCAGGACTGCTGGTAAATGATGGAAAGTGGCTTGGTGAGCACTTCTGCCAGCTCCTTCAGTACCCTTGGGTGGATCCCATCCAGACCCATAGACCTGTGTGTGTCTAAGTGTTGAACTCATTTCACATGGATTAAATATTAGGATAGATTTGATCTCATAGTCAAAATTTCGTAGACACTAGGTAAAGACAATGAATACACTACTGAAATATAGTCAAAGCAAACTCTATAGCATCTAAAGTCTGCCTTGGATGCTTTCCACAGTTTGCTTTTCATTGTATTAAACTGATTGATTCCAGAGTGCAGATGGGTTCCTGAGCTCTAGAGGTTAGTTGCATACCAATATTGTCCTGGTATCATATCAGGAAAATAATCAACACTTTAGCTCTTTATATTTTTTTCTTTAGTAGTCTTTTTCCTGGGTTTGAGATAATCCATCTGCCACAGCCTTAATTTCTATTGCTTTGTGGCTTACCTGAAAAAATCTGGTTTTTGCATCTTTATGTACCACCTGGCCCACAGGAATGAAACTCAATATGAACCACAAAAAAGACAATACAGTTAGTTTTTTTCCCTGATGAATCTTTATTATAGATAGAACTATTAAATTCCTTAGGGACTAAGTGAAAGTTTCTTCTTGTGGTATACTTCTATTCTGTTAAGCTTGTGGTTTTTTTCTATTATAAACTACTATTCCTATATGTGCTGTTAATAAACTGTTTTGAGGGGTATTGGAGGGAAGAGAAAAAGGTGGGTATCTAGTATTAGGTTTTTTTTTTTTTTCCCTATATAAGCCTAAATATTTCTAAATCTATAAAATATAAAATATTGGCAATTTTAGGTTTGGAATGATTTTACATTCACAGAATACTCAGGACTAAAAGGACGCTAACAAAAAATGCTGCATTAAGAGAACCTCACTGCATTGCTATGCACTCAAAAATCAGGAAATGATAGCATTGAGGTTTTGAGTCCAACTTTAAATATGCTGCCTTTGTATTGTCATGACAATACAATCTTTAGATTTTAGAAATAGACTGCATTTAGTACTGCTATTATATCTTATGGGCTCATATCTGACAGTATAAAACACACATCTAAACTAGAAAACACTTTTTTTTAAAAAAATAATCTGGTATTTTCATGTTTTGTCTTGAATAGTCTGAGAGTTTTCAAAATCCTGGGGAAAATCCTGAGCATGACAGAAGAGCCCTTACCTGGCAAGGTTGGTTATCTGGCAGTGAGGGCATCCCCTGGCACCTTACCTCTCAGCTATTGATCAACATTTCCATTATGGACCTAAAAAAAAAAAAAAATCTGAAAATATTGTTGCAATCACCTGTGCACTTCAGGATAAAAAAAGGTTCTGTTAGGAAAATATTCAGGAATGATCTTTCAGAATTGCCAGTGTTGTGTATGGTACCTGCCATTATAACTGCAGTGCTTGCCAAGATTAGCCACAAAATGTCCAACATAACCATGGTCTGTCTGTCCTTGGAAATAAAGATACCTGTGATAAATGGTTGGCAACAGTTTATATATGATAAATTTTACTCCATCTTCTGTTTCCTTTGCTATCAATGGATCTGTAGAATTATGTTGTGATAAAGCTTGGGCTTTGTGGGTTCAGAGATGACAGATGTTTAAGGCATTATCAGTATGCTGGGCCAGATCTTTATGGTTATATTTTTTTTGTCTCTTGTACAATTCAAGGGTCAGTCATAGAGTGAAAAAATTCTTTAAGTTACTTCTGCATTGTTTTGGTCCAGGGAAAGATGCTGTGTTTAAATTGCATTTAAACCCTGGCCATAAAAACCTGCTACATAGCTGTTCCAGCACAGGGTCATGGGCTTCTTTCCTTTCCCGTGGCTACATGCATGTTAGCTGCCAGGAGTGCCTTGGAAAGCACCTACATTCACCTGCTTAGAGTAGCTTTACTTAACCAGAAAAAGTCTACCCATATTCACTGTAAGATCTCACTATGCAGTGAAAACAAGCTACTAAATAAATAAACCTGGCTTGTTCTTTTACATAGGCTGTATCTAACTCCCTCTTTTACTGAGCACAGATCAAAAGGAAGTCACTTAAAACCAGTGAAAACAAGACTCCCAAGTGAAATGAAATAGGCTTGGGATAGGTCTTGCGCAGTACAAAATACACCTTTTTACTATGCACCCTCGGGGGCTGCAGTAAATATGTTAAATTTAACGTGGTGTTTTTTCTGAGCTGAGAGCACAGTCTGCTGGATTTTTTTGTCTCTAATCGTTTAAGACTATATCATATTTGAACTTCCACTATCAATAAGATCTGCTATTATTACTCCAGGGATGTGAGAGCCAAAGAACAATTTTTATCATAGGGTTGTTTTAAACAAATATTTGTTTTGATCTGGCTGTTTTCTTCTGCCTGACTAATCTCACCAACTGTTTAGGGTCTTCTCCCATGATAAACCAATTGGTGCCAAATAGTAAAAGAAGGGATGCTGAATTTTGGGATAGAACACATTCAGTGACTGCTGAAGATTTTATTGCTGGGGAGGGAGAAATTGCTATTCATGAGAGAAAATTCAGGGTCTTAATTCACAGGTGGCACATGCAAGTCTACAGGGGCATACTTGCCACTTCCCTGATGTTCAGAGCTGGCATATTTATAGCATGTGATGACAGAAGCAGGAGTAACAGCGTCTACTGGATTGGCAAGCCAGCACAGTATGTCCACACAGTATTGGTGAGCAGAAGTGGAAAACAATGAAAAGTGATCTTGTTACAGTGAGGTTTTTTGGCTGACTTTCTCCCACCCATTCCACACTCTCCCTCGACCTTGTCTTAATCTCTCATTTTTCCCAGTCTTCGGTCTCTTGCATCCATTCTTTCTTCTCATATGAATAACCTGCTGTAGACAGATCATAATCTCTCAATGAGGGTTTAGAATTGGGAAGCTGAGATGTGTAGGAAGCAATCTCTTGTCCAGAATACCCTCTGGACAAGATGTGAAGGAGGCTAACAACTGCTAAAATATAGCTTGCTGCATTTGCTCTTACTGTGTTTAGACACTCCTTCTTGCATGTATTTTCTTGGCTAGTCCCTAGCTTCTAAAGACCTTCCTGTATGATTTCAAGCTGTGGTGATACACACAGTCTTCTTCCATGGGATGGCTTTGCAGAAGCCAAAGCATGTCCAATCACTCTCCCGTGTGGTGGGAGCAGGCTTTCTAAAGGATAAGTCAACTGTGGTAAAGTAGAATGACTCAGCCATAGTTTTAACCACTAAGGATCATGTAGCAACATTTTTTTCAGACAAGAAAAATGCTAGAGAGTAAGTGAGATGAGTTTTTAAACCACATAGCAGAATGAAAGTGGTGGTTATTATACAAGCTGTTTTATCACCCTAGCAATTTTCCAGTGGTCTCAACTATAATTTTAGTAAATCCAGCTGTGGTGTTTAGTAAAAAAAGAGGTTTGGGGTTGGTGTGGGGTTTTTGGTTTGGCTTTTTTAGTTTTTGTTTTCTTTAATTGTCTGAGTTTTCACATACTGTAAAAGGTCAGGGATGAATGGGAAAGGTTGATTCATTTCTCTCAGAGCTCTACCTGCCTCTTTAAAAGCTATATTTTGTTGCTACTTTGTCCTGAAGTTGGCAATTTATCTACAACAGTCTGTTTCTTGTGGTCTAAGTCAGTCTTATTCCAACATACAGAGGCAGGATTGGCATCTTTGAACTAGAGACATAAAAAGTAGCAAGGTTGTTCTTTTATAATCCTAGAGCATACTTTTTATAAGTCTTCTCTCTAATTGTGGTGAACATGATGGCCACCCTCCTTTCAAAATACTCTTACAGGGAGCACATCTTTTTATTTCTGGCTGGGAAATGAAAGAGATGGCCTGGCAGGGAGCAGCATTGCTGGAACTCACCCATCCCTGCCAGTGGTGGCTCCCAGATGTTTGTAAGATCATTTCCGAAGCCATGGTAGTCTAAGAGTATAAGGGAGGCAAGGTCTGCAGGCAGCGTTAATAGTTTTTATTAGATGGATATTCTTGGAAAAAGACATGCTTTCAGGCACTCAGCCTGTCTTCATGTCTGAAATTGCATTCTGCATAGCCTGCCATGGGCTGATGGACTGAGGGCCTGCAAGCTACTCTGCTTTTTTCCAGCTTTTTTTCTGGTCTTCTAATCAAGGCTATTACCTTTTCCTACAAATGCTGACTTGACTATCAGATAATGTTGAGCCTTCAGCAGGTGGCAGAAGCTAAACTAGTCCAGATTACTTCATCACAAACCTGAGGTGGAACAAGTCAGATGTGGCCCATACTGAAATGGGTGTGTGTGTTTCTAGCCACCTGAGTAAGTCCAGGATTTATTTCTCACTGAATGCTTTGCCTATGACAATGACCCTGCAGGGTGACAGAAACTGAAATTCAAAGAATGAGGTCATTAGGCAATATGAATCTAGAGAGTTTTGCTAGCACAATCCTTAGCTGCCTGCATACTTTTTACACTTCCTTGACACTAGACATTGTTTTACAGCAGGTCCCTTAGTCAATTCCTTGTTCAATCATACTGCAACTGAACAATGATGGAGTGATACAGGAGTAATGACTTGAGCATCCTTCTTTTAAAGCTCCTAATAGGTTAACCAACACCTACTAGAAACAGCAATATGCATATCACCATGACTTCTTAACTTCTGCATATGAATGTATAAATATCAAAATCAAAGTATACTTGACAAGTGCAGAAGTCATCATTTTTATTGCCTGTTCTTACTCTAAATATTTTCCCCATATGATTTTTTTCCTGAACAGCAAAATACAATAAAATTAACTTACCTTTCTAATGTTTCTAATTTGGCTTTGCAGCAACCTTGGAGTGGCAGTTGCTAGGCATTTCTGCTCATGGTCAGCCACTCCTTACTCTGGTATATAACCCTTAGAAGGTGAGAAGAAAATTTCCTGGGTTCTTGTTTGTACCTGTTAAAAGGCCTCTCACTAAATATCAAATGAGTCATGCAATCCTGCTGAATTACAGTATATGCACCTGTAAAATGTTCTGCCAGATAAAACAGATTCTCCTAATTATAACTGAATATGTCAAAGTCAGCTTTGTCTGTGATAGGGTGAAAAGCTTTATATTGTGTGCAATATTTATTTATGTGCATCCACAGCTTGTCACTAAATTAACCACACCCAGGT
Organism: Scopus umbretta; assembly: GCA_013400535.1. Lineage (NCBI taxonomy): Eukaryota > Metazoa > Chordata > Aves > Pelecaniformes > Scopidae > Scopus > Scopus umbretta. The sequence goes on along the minus strand of VZTL01073406.1, from coordinate 75,989 downwards.
GTGATAGAAGTGCCAATCTCAACAGCTGGGTCTCCCTTGGAAACTTGGAGCTAGTCTTGTTAAGGGCAATGAGGCTCAGCTGTTCTAGGAATGTTGTGTTTGCCCAGTCATGTGCACAGAAGCAGCTGTGGGAGTGCATGAGGCTGCCTTTGGCTTGGTGCAAGAGTACAGCCAACACGGGTGCCTTGGAGGTGAGGAGGTCTGTGAAAGGAGCTTAGGAAAGGGTTGCAGTATAACTTAGAAGAGTGATATTAGAGAGGTGCCTCTCTATAATGAGGTAAGTTAAAAATCTTCTGCTGCATGGCTAAGACAGCCTTCCTTCCCCTTTTAGGGAAGGCAGCAGATGTGGACTGAGAACCAAATAATTTTTTTCCAGAGTGAGGGACACTTGCCAACAGAGTGCCAGCAAAACAGAGTGAAGGTAAGTCAGAGATCCTTTAAAGTGGCTCACTTCAGGCACTTGGGGTTCCTATCTAAAAAGCCAGTATTATATATAAATGTGCTTTGGATTTAGTGTTCGTTGGGGGCCATATGCAATCATCATTGATGTCTTTTTCTCAGAATATCAGTCATATATGAAGTCTTCCAGGGAAACAGTTTATTGTCTGCACTTCTCAGAAGGACCCAGCCTATTTTTATATTTCTTGCACCTTTCTAGTTGCTTCTCATTTATTTTGGCTTAGGCCCTTTCATAGTTCAGAATGCAAAGTACTTTGAAGCCGTATGTTTTTAGTTAAGGTGTGTCCATTTAACAATATATATCACAAA
>VZTL01073406.1:22314-75043 GCA_013400535.1 Scopus umbretta | reverse complement strand
TTAACAGAAAATTCCAAAAATTCCTGTGCTTGAAAGAAAGCGGGGCGGGGGGGAGGGGAGGTAGTGGTGTTATTAACAGAAATAAGCTCTAAAAAGTAAGGTCTCTAATGGAACCTTCATTATCTAACCATGTGAGTATAATATAGTAATTCAGAAAACTGGTGTTCTTAATCATTTGATGTAGTTGAAGTGAATTACTAATGTTACAGCTGTTTATACCATCATTGATCTCTCAATTGTGTGGGTTCTTCCATGGCTCCTTTCATCAAGACTTATAATCTGTGATTTATAACTCATAGTAACAAATCAGACTTCTGGTGGTTTCCACATTGCTTCTGGAGGAAGTGTTACTTTGTGAGCTAAAACCTTAGTTATTTACAGCATTAGTAAATCCTAAAAGTGACTTAATAATTTTATTCAGTTTAGCGTGGGGCTGGGCCTATCTAGTTTCTTCCATGTAGCTTCTCGCAGTGCATATTAGTAAGAGGCAAGCTCTCTTGTTAAAAAGAAATTTTACACAAATTTGAGAGAAATTTCTTGTAATGTCAAGCTTTATATTACTTTTTTTGTTGGTTCTAGCTTTACAGAAGGACTTAATCTTTTTAAAGTTTCTATAGATTCTTACAATTTGTCTAATAAACTAAATATTATGAAATGTAAGTTTGTTTTTTTTTCAATATCACCACTTGGTGTAATTTTTATGGGTCTTCTTTTTAAGCTTTATGTTAAAGTAATTAAAATTTACAGAAGTCCTCATTGCAAAAGCAGAGCATCTAGCAGTTTTCATGCTATAAGTATCAGTGCAACTTGCACTGAAAGACCTCTAGATAACGATATGGTTCATTTAGTTTGCTTATGTTCCTGGGCTGTATATCAGTCTAACAGGCAGGAAAAATGAACCTACCTCCTGTTTCCACCAGTGACTTGCTCTGCTGCCTCTGCTCCTCAATTTCCTGTGTGTAATAAAATGGTAAGAATGACACTTTGCCCTGCTTTGTAAAATATCAACAGATATCTAACTGCAAGTCTTCTGTAAGAGCTGAAATTACTTTCTAATGCTTCATATATATATATATGCATAAGAACAAGCCACTAGTAGTAAAAATAGCTGAATTCTGTAGGATGTAACACATGGAAACTCAAGAGTCAGGCTCTTATGTTTTACTGTCACCTGGTAAAACTTCCGCACAAGTCTGAAGAAGTGATGACTGAATTATCTTCCATTTCAAAACTCCTCAGTAATTCTAGAAGAGACACAAGTTCATTGGGATCACCACAGTAAAAGAAAGAAGTCTGGAACTGCAGAAGTGACAAAAATATAGATATTATCAGCCCAAAATAACTGACTTGAAAGAGATTAATAGAACAAATAGGTAGGATTGAGCACTCTAATATTAGGTTGTTTTGAAGGAAGTACTCAAATAACAGATTTGCTCTTACTAACGAGTGCAAGCCACTTCCAGTCACAAGAACAAGATTGTACTGATGTGTTTGGCTCTTTTATTTTAAAGCATGTGTGGAGATTGCCAAATGTTGGGCTTGACACAACGACTGGCGGTTTGTTTTTTTTTTTTTGGTGCATGAATGAATAATAGAATAGGAAATGTGAATGTTAAGCCAAGCTCAAAACTACAGCAAGGAAATGAACCATGTAGCAGAAAGATAATGCAAATGAGATCTCGAACAACTAAATCATTTGCAGGTAAACACAGTTCCTAGTGCTATGCTGACCTCCACAGAAACTTTATGCTTACTGTTCTTCAACTGGAGCAGAGAGGGCTGGAATAGGGGAGGAACACTAGGTCTCTTTTGTACTGATCCCTTACAGTTTCATCTAGATATCTAATGGGCTGCCAGTAACACTGCTGAAACTGTATTTCAGAAAGGTGGAGGCACCTGCTAAAGCAAATCTTTGCACTATATATTTCCCCGTCTCCTGTGCACAGGGATGCTCTTTAGCAGAAAGTCAAAATCTGTGATAGTTGTGCAATGCATTAAGTATGAAGAGATGCCTGCCAACTCTGGTGCCTGAGGCATGGGTTTGATTAAACATATCATCTTCACAGTGTGCCTACCTTCTAATTGTTGATGCTAGTAATTAAGTCACCCAGATTTTTAATGAGAGCCTTGAACTTAGTTGCCCTGGATCTTGATCTAGTATTGTTTCAGTCTTGGAACAGAAATCCCCTAACAGCATTTGCTCTAGTATTTGCCTTATCAATAAAAGAAGCAACCGTCTTTGGTGGCCATGAACCTGGAACGTGATATGATGTTAAGACTGTAGAGTAGGCCATAAGACAATGTGCCTCAATACATATTAGGAGTTCAGATAGCCAAAGCATGCAGAAAAAGTATGCCACATCTCTGTCTGTCAAATAACTTTGGTTTGTCCTCAGTGACTCTCTAGTGCTGTTTGTATTTTTTTGGTTTGGTGGGGTCTTTTTGGTGTCATGTCCCCCCCCACCCCCCCCACCCCCAATCCAGTGCCTTGGATCCTGAAGCCTAAGTCACAAAATGTGAAGAAGAATTCGGTATCAAACAGTTGTTGTCAGACAGCATGAATATTTTATAAATTGAGTTGAACTTTTTGCTCTGTTTGTATGAGACTAATGCTTCCTGTATCCATGAGGTACACATACAACTAATTTATCAGAAGTAGTTGCTGAGCCTCGTGCACTTTAGCGGGGTATAGTAATTGGTGTGGCCTAGGCAAAGAACTGGTGCACAGGCTAAAAGAAGGCTTTCTGCATATTAAGTCCTCCCCATTTTGGTTTGGTGGTTTGTTTTGTTTGTTTGTTTTGGTTTTGGGTTTTTTTTAGGAAAAAAAAGCCAATTCAGCTGGAATAGAATTACACACATGTGTGTGTGTACATATATAAATGCATGTATATCCACACACAATGCATAATTAGTTCAAGAGAAATCAGTGAACTCCCCAATAGAACCAGAGAGAAGAAAAAATAGAAAGTAAGGTACACAAATCTGTGGGGAGTTGAGAAGTGACTGCTTTCTTCAGTTTCCTGGGAGACATCTTGACATAGAAACAGAAGAGATCCTGGCTCAAGCTAAGGAATGGGTTAATGGGTGCTATTTGGAGTGCTTGTTCCCACGCATAAACTTTCAGAAGTTCTGGGGCTTGTTTAACTGTCTGCCACTTCTAAACAGCATCAAGTAGAACTAATTACTTGTTTATTTATTCCCAACAATACAGACCTCACTGGCAAACAACTTCTTTCCTCTCAAAACTGACTTTGTAAGTGTGGGTAAAAAAATATGTCAAAAGTTTGTGGGTTTGTTGTTGGGGGATTTTTTTAGGGTTCTGGGAAATGAAATGCAGCCTAAAGCTAAAAATGACATGCCCAAATATGAAGTTTAGATAAAATTGGACAGTCTAAAAATACCTTTAGTTTGTCTTGCTTCTGTTAAGTAAAAGTTCTGTTTGATAATAAACTGGATCCTGACTTCAGTCATGTTCAGTATTAGACCTGGAGGCAATATCACTTAATCCTGACAAAGTAAAAATGCAACAATCTTTTCTGTACTGAGTTGTGAAAGAAACAAAGAAAACTATATTGATACTGGAAAAAAAAAATCAGGCTCCACAGTAGATTAAGCAATAACTATTAGAGCTGAATGTTTTTAAGTCCAGGATCAGGTATTTTTCATCCTGTCAGTGGGAATTTTACATACCAAGATATCTATATGCATCTTTAATTGCTTATATGTTTTTAATTACTCTAATGTTATAAAGCTATTCTATTTAAGTAATTTGTCCTAATTTCATGAGGATACAGGGTTGTGAGCGTTTGTTCACTAAGCACAGGCATCCATGTAGTAAGTAAGAAATGGTCGTTTTGGAGGTGTAGAATTGATGTGCCCCCTTTGGATATGAAATTTCAGAAAGGATGCATTAAAAATAAGAACAAGTGCAGAGAACTAGAAAATGGATTAGAGTACAAGGCCATGCTGTATGTTGAAAGATGTCCATTAGCTACTCCAAGTGAAGGTTAAGATGTGACTTACAGTAGTCTAGTGTCTTTGTAGGGGAAAAATAATAGTTCTTACATGCAGCAGGAAAAGGCATAGAGAAATCCTATGGCAAAAAGTGAAGCTATGTAAATTCAGACTAGAGATAAGGCAGTCTCTTATCGGTAATGGTTATTCATTACTGGAACAACTTACCCAGCTACGTAATGGTTTCACCTCCACTTAGAGTATTTAAGAAGATCTTTCTAAAAGAGATGCTGCAACTCAAACACAAATTATGGTCTTGAAGCATAAATTATTGGGTGAGGTTCATTGGCCTGTGTTATGCAGGAGGACAGACTATCCTATCATAATGGTCCCTTTTGGCCTTACTATCTATGGCTAAGTATATGGAGGCATAAATCTGTCTTAGATGAATATCCCTATTGAGCTTCATGAATTTTGTATATATGCTTTATGGATCAGGCAAACAAAATAGTGTCCGTGAGCACTTGACCGGCACTGCATGTAGGAAAAACTTAGTCTTATGGATTTTCTAAAGCCCTCCTGTAGTCAATCCCAATTCCTTAGAACAGTAATGGTAGGAAAACATCTCTGTTATTAACAGCCTTGATTGTTTAATTCCCCTGAACTATCCAGTGAAGTCCTAGTGAGGCTGCTGGTGTATTTCCAGCATCTGCTAAACTATTGCAGGATGATGGAATCTGAAGGACAGCTTATGATATCGGTAAAAACACCAGATGTTATATGCAGGCAAATGTGATGAATTAACTGACATCAGTTACAATTGATTGTTAGTGTAATAGCCCCAATTTGCAGGTACTTTAGTAATGGGTAATGCATAAATATCCTTACTGAAATCAACTGGGCTATTCACATTCTCTAGTTAACTTCCAGGAGCCTTGTTTCCTATCCTATCTAAATAACTAAAAGATCAGACCTTATATAAGCTTCTACAGATTTGCGTCCCCTTGCCATATGTTTAACAGCCTATCTCATCAGACTGTCAACACGGGTACGAAAAATTCCAGTACTAGTGGTGATGCTTCTGAAATCGGAGCTCAATTGTATGTGTATTCTATTGTAAACAAGGAATACTGCCTCTTAATGCATGCTAGAGCAACAGATTTCACCAGCTAAAGATACAGAGGTCTCTTTAGTGAAAGAATTGTTGGCCTTGAGTATGACTTTTTTTTTAAAAAGGATCTCAAAGGACATCATGTTCTCTTCAAGGTCAAACTGACATGAGCAAAAAAAGTCTAGATGAGTTACAGAAAAAAATCCTATTGTGTTCTCTGTGCAGACTCCTTAAAGGAGCATGCCAGGTTTGACATCACGGAATTCAAAACAAAATCTGACTCTTATTAACTGTAATTAAAATATGTTATTTGTGTCAGCTAAGTACATAATGCCCTTAAAAGATCATTATCTTGGGATCTGTCAAGGTTGAACTGTCTCTATAGCAAAATCCGAGAGCATATTTCGAAACTTATTAGATCCCACTGAAAAACTGTTAAATCCTAGTAATCCAACACATCATGATTGTCAAATTCCACTTAAAATGGGTATTTATTTGTCTAAAATTATTATAGTCTATCCAGCAATAGTATGCTCTGGTTTAATTTGTGACTAGCTTAACTCTGTATTTGATGGCTACATGTAAGATCGTCATATAGGCTGCAGAACAGTCTTAGTTTACTATGTTCCTCTACGAGTGGATTTAAACAAACTTCCCAAGAAAGCTGGTGTGGCCCCAGCTGTCTCTCCTCTGCAGGGTGATGTTAGTGACTGCTGTGGACCCTGACAGGGTTTGCTCCCTTTTCTCTGTGGTGTCTGCATGACAGAACCCGGTGCTGGGCAGTGGAGGAGGCAGGAATGGGGTTACCATGCTCACCTGTGAAAGCAGGCACAGCAGCAGTTGCCATTCCCAAGGGTGTGCTGTGAGCCCTTTTGCTGCATCATGTATGTACAGCCCTTGGTGGTGCCTCAGGGCATTGCTGGGGACAAACAAGGTTCAGAAGCAAGCGGGGCTTGCTTTGTGGCTCAAGGACTGCCTTGGCTGCTGGCTCTCTGCTCAGCCTGTAGGAGTCCCTGCCAATGCTTGCATTGTGCTCAGATAGCGTTTCTTGACAGGAGAGAGAAACCTGGAGAAACCCATATAGGCAGTGCCAGTAACACCACAGGTGGGATGAGGTATGATAGTGCCTGACCATTGCATCATGCCTGTGGGTACTCAAGGATGTGTTTGAGCCATTCTTGTCTTGACTGTTGCAGGTGAGCAGCCTCTAACATGGTTCCCATTGCTGTCTGGCTTGGTTTTATAAACAAGGGTAAAATTATTTAGTCCTAAATAGATCCTGGTTCTTCAGGCTGATCTGTAATCTGGAGCTCATCTCAATCAAAGCTGAGACCAATTTATATCTATTTAAGGCCAATTCTGAGTGCACTCCTAGTGCACTTTTCTTTGACTTCCTTCAAGAACTGTTGTGAAATTTTCTGTAACTAATTTAAAAGCAATATCTGCATTGCTAGATGGCATTCAAATGTTCTTGAAAATTTTAGGAACAGAGACCAATCCCTGCAGCAATGTTAGAACATTGACCAGGACTTTTTATTGAAAAACACAGTGTATTCTTGGACCAGACTGTGGCATGCTCATTTATTTCACGATGGAATGTGGCATTTGAGAATGGAGACTGGTGCTGCAAAAGACAGGTTTCCTAATTAACTCTCGTCTCTAAACCCTACAGTAGGATCCTAGTCATGGGTTGTGGCAGCACTCTAACATGTAGTTTCAGCATGCTAAAGTTGTCTATGGGAACAATCAGAAATGTAGTTTTACTGTGGATGAACCCTTTTGCTGTAGAAAGGAAATGAGATCAGTAAGTCTCAAGTCAATAAGAAGAACATACAGGTGGCTGTACATTCTTAAAGTACTCTCATGGCACCCTCTAAGTTTTCAGTGAAAACTTTTTTAATAATGCACAGTCTCTTTCCTATTTTCTTTTAAAATCCTGGTTAAGCATTGCAAGAATTGTTACAACTTAAAGGATTTAAATTGTATTTGAAAAGCTGGCTAATGTGGATATGATATCTTTTCATGTAACTAAAATAGTTACCTGCAGATAGTGACAAGTGTTCAGAAATGCAAACCAGATTGAGGCAAACAAAGCATCGTTGTGGAATTTGAGGTAAATAGAATGACATTTGGCATAAATGAGCTATTTCTAGAAAAAGCAATTATTCAGCCTCTCTTTTTCTAATAACTTTTTATTAAACTCATTCTTATAGATGGAAAAAATCTTTGCGTAGTATATAATCATTCTCAGAAGAGATTATATCACAAGTGTATTTAATAATGCTTATTGTTGCATTACACATTTGGAGGACAAATGGTCCTTTGTAACGAGTTTCCACAACATCTAGTACAGCAAGACAGGGCAGGTTTGCAATGTTAAAGCAAATGAAGGTGAAAGACATTATTAAAGAAAAAAATTGCTTGATCAGTGAGTATATGATCCTTGGTTCCACACTTAATTATGTTCATGACAACTTCCTTACCTGTTTTATGGAGGGATGGGGGGCGGGAAGGGAGAGGAGGGGAGGAACAGTTACATTTTCTCTTCCAAAATGGCTGTTGAGCAGGTAATCATATTACCTCTTGTCACTGTCAAACTTCTGTCGTAATGGGGCTCGGTGCCCACTTTGAAGAATCAAACCAAATGCATGGGTTAGTTTAGCATCTTGAAAGATACTCCCTGACAAAATAAGGACTGAAATGAAATATAATGCAATCTAGTTTAAGAAACAATCTGTAGAAACACACACTTACAGCCACTGAAGCCAAGGGCAGTATATCGAAAAATCTGCAGTTTTATCTCTGCAGAAGGGAGATCAGGCAGCTAGTCTTTAGATGCAGAAGGTTAATTTTGCATTACTGTGGTTATGTAGAAATTTGGTGAGAATAAGATAAAGGTTTGAGCTGCCAATTCAAACAGAACAGACATCCAAAAGATGTCATTGTTACTTTAGGTTATTTACTACTTTTTTTAAAAATAGTTCAACACTGTTTGCTTGATGACTGAGAAGGAATGTTCCCATTTAGCATCCATACCCATGTGTACAATTTATCTCCAGATTAATAAAGTTCAGAGGAATAAATCTTCTCATTTGAAAACTTCAGTGTAAATTAAGCTAAAAGTCATGATTTAAAAAAAAAATTCTCTTCAGCAAATGTTTTGATGTTGAGTCACAGTGTTGCACAACTGGGCAGTAGGAAGAAAAAAGTATTATCCACATCTACTTTTATTTCACCTCAAACTTTTTTCCCAGCAAGAGTGAAACTTGTGGCATTCCTTTACAGCCTGAGTAATTTGATTGCATTGTGCAATCGGAACACTGTATGGCTGTAACTGGGGCAGAAGGTAATTGCTTATACAGCTTTTAGGGAGGTGGTAAGGACAAAGGAAGACTGTCTTTGAAGGCCTTCACCAGACTGCAGGTTAGCGCTTTCAGAAAGGGATGACAAGAGCAAGGATCATAGTCTTTTTCTTTAAATATAAATTAAAAACACACATTTAAAAAAATATACAAGTGAGAATTTTGTTTCTTTCCAAAGTTCAATTAGCTATGTAATGTGATTAGGCAATTTCAAAATCTGTTTCATCTAGGCGTGTACATCTTTACACTTCAAAATACTGAAGTCTTGCTTGGATGATTTCTGTTCATTGTTTTTTGTTGTCTCCTAAACGCTAAAGTCCTGTTTGGATATAAGTATGATATGGGAACTATCTGAAAATTCTACTTGTGACACTTAGAAGACAATGGGCTTTTTATTATTTTTTGCATAATCATTGTTTTTAAAGCTAACTTTTGTAACAGCTGCAAAGTGTTGGTTTCTTTCTTTGTCTAGACAGGACATTGTGTGTGCAAATGTGTGTATATGTCCCATAAATCGTGTCTTCCAGCTCCGATATCCCTCTAGTTATATAAAGATAATTTCTACCAGAACATCTCCTGGCAATCTCTTAGTCTCCTAATTATTCTTTAGATGAATTTGAGGGTTGCCTGTATATACATGATGAATAGAAAAACAATTGCCATGGGAAGTTCTGAGGAAAAGAGATGAAGGGGATAATGGAGGTAATTTCCAAGGAAAACTTCTCACTATTTGGGGTGGGGTGTAAATGTTGCCTGAAAACCAGGAACTGATCATCTGGGAGGTGTCATATGAGCTTCTCAAGTTCCCATTTCTTGGCTTATCATGACGTGGGATGCCATTTCCCTGCAAAATGGAGGCAAGTGGCATCCATCTCATAGACCAGATGACACTGCAGCCATTTAAAAATAACTTTAAAATCTTTGGCTGAAATCTGGATACTGTCAATGTATACAAAATACTTTGTGGAGTACAGGTTTGTTTCACACAAAAAAAAAAGGCAAGCAAATCCTGCTTGTCCATCAAAAATATTTTTTAAAATTTTATTGGGCTGAACATAGGCAAATTGTAGTACAAATTACTATAAAAACTCTACACGCTTTATCAGGTATAAATAACAGCATTTATCTTCCATTGCATGCATATCTATTGAAGAGTAATTTTATAGCTCTTGTGTCTAATTCATTGGAATGGTTTAATATGGTAATATTTACTATGAAATTACCAGTTCTGATAGAACCATTAAAACAATGCATGCCAGAATTTCTCATCACTTTGTAACTACTTCCCTGGTCTAAAGGGCAGAGCTTATATTCTTTTCCTTCTGAAGTAGCTCACAAGGCAATAGCTGAAATGTTTTGTATAATTAGACCAAAGAGAAGTCAACATGGGGAGGGTAAAACCTCTCTTGTGGCCCGTCACTGTTTGTAATCCTGCAGATCAATACCTTGTAGCTAAACATGCTGTTGTTTTCAGGCCAGTAATGAGCAATTGCACAGTGTATTCTGTAAAGTGAAGTAGAAAATGTAAGGACTTAGGGTTCAAGCAGTAGAGGAATGAAAGTCTTCAAAAGAGTTGGAGAAGAAATATCAATACATATATACCTGAGGTCTAATTTTCAGAACAGCAGCAGAAACACAAGAAGACTAGTATTAAAAACTCACCTTCTCTATAGGACATGCATTTACTGATCTGCAAAATACACCTTCCTTTCCCAAGGTGAGATCAGCTGCTTCTGACCATGTTTCTTTGCTGTAAAACCTTGGAGTGAAGGCCACTTCAGTACCTGCTGGCTGCCCACTCCTGCACTTCCAAACTCTGTGTTTGGACAGATTTCCTTATGTTCTTTGGTGTCATTTCCATCAGCTGAAGCCTTTCAGCCCCTAAACCTATCTACTATGGGAATGGGAAGTTTTTCTTTCTTGCCACCATGTCTGTCCTTCAGCACTTCTTTTTCAGTATTAAACAATTCCAGTTCACTCATTCTTTCCTCATATGCTGTATTTTCTAGGCCTTCATTATTTCTCATTGCTTTCCCCTGCTTTTTCTAATTGGCCTAGATAATTCTTACAGTCTAGTGCACACAGTGGAGCTAGTCCTTCCCCTGTGCTACCTGCGTGATCAATAGAACAAAGGGACTATTTTATCTAATTCATGCTTGCAATCTGCTATAATTCTCTAGTTCTTTTCTGTAGATCAGCTACTTGTACAATTCTATATTGTTAATTCTTTTTGCTTAAGAGGAATACTTTGTCTGTTCACCTATTGACTTGTATCTGTGGGTTTACTTTTTTTGTTTGTTTGTTTAGAATTCAAATTAACTTTGACCATCCAACTTCCAATACAGTAAGTAGTACCAGAGCCAGTGTGGACTCTTGCAGAACTCTGCTTTGATAGACCCTTCTTTCCTGACAGTAAGCAACTGACAGGATATGATTTTTCCAGCCACCTTCAAAATTCTTATTAAATTCAGGGTATGATATCGACTGCTTCTCCTCTGTCCATACCACCTGTTATCTAAAACAAATCATGTCAAATCAATCCAGTTTCTGTCTGTTACAAGGTGATGTTCAATATGGATGTGTCAATTACCATGTTGCCTTCTAAGTATTTCTAAAGTGTTCAAGTATTTTGCTGGATATTGAGGTTAAGCAAGGTAGTATATTTTCTTTCAGTATCCTGTCTCTGTTAAAACATCTGTTAACATAACTGAGTACAGTTGCAATAGCATTCATATTAGAAAGTATCTAGAAGTTTTATAGCTAATGATATGAATCTTTAGACGCAGCAATGGATGTTTTTGACAGCAGCATTCAATTACTGTGACTGACTCACTGTAACTCCTTATTGTAAAGGCAAAGTAATCCTTACAGCCACTTCCCATGTATAACTTTATGCAAAGGTCTGAACTTACTGGCACCAAGAGGAGAGTTCAACCTTCGTCTGAAGCAGCCGGTACTAGCTACATGTAGGAGGTGTGGAGCAAAGCCTAAGCAATAGTTTAATGTAAGTCCGTAAAAGCTATTTACAGCATGGTAAGTTTTGTTAATGCCTACTGCAAATTTTTAATTGCACAAATAAATCATCTGATCTAAGACTGTTTCTTTAGGGCTTTCTTTTCCCTTAAATTTTAGTTTAGTAAAAATAGTCGAGTACGCTAAAACAAATTAAAAGGCTATCCATTTTCTGAATGAGTTGCTGTCAGTTTCTAAAATAAAGGGCAACACAATGGCAAGAACTGAAGGCGGAGTATAAATGTTGTCTCCCATGTTAAAGTAAAAATACTTTGTTATTGGATTCAAACTACTGAATTCCACAAACTAGCAGCTGTAGCTTATGTTATAGACAGACAGGCTGACTGTGTATGCTTGCCTAAAAGATTTCCATGTGTTTATATAGAGTGAGGTGATGGAAGTGCCTGGAAATATATTACAGAGCTATAAGAGGAAGAGAATCTAATATCACCATCTAAATGCTCCTACAATTGGCAAATAGGTATTATATTATAGATCAAATTTGCTAGAAAGCTTAGGTAACTCATGTAATTTGGCTTCCTAATTGAAATGGTTTTAAAAATTGCACTGATGTGTGAGAAGAACTGGATTTCATTCAGCTACAGAGAATATAGTTTCAAATAACCTGCTTTACACAAAGTTTAGAAACACCAGATATGAGTAATGTTAAATTCAGTAAAGGTGCTGCTAGTTAAATACATGTGTCTGTTAAAAGCTGCCTCAGTAAAATGGCTTAGATCATTTAAGAAAAATGAAACGGATGTAGTCCAAAAAAACCAAATATATGACAGGCTGTGGGTGAACAGCTAGAGCCAATTCCAATTCTTGGATATGCTTGTGACTTCTGGTCATGCACATTAGGGAGCAGAATTGGGGCCAAAAAGTAAGTATTTAACTAGAAAATTGGATATAGAGAGGTATGAAAATAACAAAAGAACAGCTGGCAAACACATTCTGTAAAACAAATTGAGAATGAAGTTGAAGACAATACACTTGAACAAAAAACCTGAATTCTTGCATTCATTTCTTGATTATGTTTTTTAAAGGAAATTTGAGCACAAAGGAAAAAATAATATACCCTTAAACATTTTCAGGAGGAGGGTGATGTCATTATTGCGATTCAGCTATATCAGTATAGCTGATTCAAATATCAAGCTTCCAGGATGTGAAGCGTGCTGGGAGAATAGGCCTACAGGAAAGGAAGAAGTCAAGAAGAAATTGGAAATGGAAAATAGAAGTCTGATATGTAAATGGTTTGCACAGGCTACTTATTATAATAGCAGACATTCATTGCTTAACAGCAATAAAATACAGCAGTATTGTTACAAATTGTTACAGACCTTGAGGGGAGGATGAAAAGGAAGATCTGTTGGCTGACAGTGGTATATAAAATGGTTTGAGCAATGATTGTAGGAAAGGTCAATTATCCTAACAACACTAAAAAGGGAAGAAGAGCCCACAAGTGAAAAGGATTAGTGAGAAGATGCCCTACTTTTGTCAACCAATTAGACTACATAAATCATTTATTTATGGTCACTTTCATAGAGAATTTAGCAGTCAGTGCTTTACGACAAAATGGAAGATTGCTAGTCTTGATTGGCCTTCTTGTGTTCAAAAACCTTCTGAAAATAGAATAGACTTATGTTTTGATTGTTTTTTTCTGTGCTTTTAACCAAGAACACAAAATAGCCCCAAAGAAATATGAAGAGATTGAACATCTGATTCTGTATAGAGCAAGGTTTGTGCAGAGCAGTAGCGCCTCATATTAGACCAACTTATTCAGTATACAGGGAAGACCTATTTTGAGCAATTTGCAAAGCGAGGTTATTCAGTTGGTCTGCTGCGCTTGCATCCAGTGGACTTGGACATATCACAAGGAATCTGTCCTAAAGCCTAGCAATGACTCTGTAAGTGAATGGAAATTCCACTTGCCCGACTTGTTATATTTTCCTACTATATTTTCCTGCTTTGGTACACCAAGCACTAGAGATACATCCTCACAGATAACTTGTGCTGGTGTCCATGTGGCCTACACAAGGGATGAAGCATGTCCCAAGAAAGTCTAGACAACATCTGATCATGTATCAGTCTCCTGCCTTCTGCTGACAGTCATTGACTACTCAGGAATAAAACATGCTATTGTGTTCGTGTATAGAACAGGTCCTGTATTTGTAATTTGTCTGCTAGGAGACTAGTGCCTGATACCTATTAAAGCCATTCCTTGCCCTAGTAGCGTTTATCCCTTCACTATCTTCAAAGTCAGTTCCTCGGGAAAATGGAGCACTAGTATATGGCATTCCACTACTTTGCTGCTTAACCAGGAGATGGGTTTGTGCATTATGAAGGAAGGACGTATGTGGCATTCATTCAACTCCTTGCTGTTGGTCAGCAAAGGGGGTGGATGTTGCATGTATCATCTGGCTGGTCTAGGAGAAAAAGAACACACTCATTCTAGGGATGCTCCAAGTTGAAAGCCTGAACTTGGATTCCTCTTGCCACGTGGAGGGACATAACAGAACAACTGAGCTTTCTGTGTTTCCCAAAAAAAAAACCTGGCTCCCATAGCCTCTTGAGAGAAACTCGATAGTATTCACAAAGCCTCTCTTTTGCAAACCATTTTCTTAGAACCTTCTCAAAGTTATTAAGTTATGTATTTTCTAAAATTATTATTTGAAGCAGAAATGGTGCTATTTTTTTTTTAGTTGGACAATTTCATGGAGGAAAGATGCATAACCATTAAAATGACTGGATCAAAGAGAAAGGGAGAAATTAATATGCAGTAAGGATATGTTTGTTTTGTTTTGTTTTTTTAAATACTGTATGATTATCCTTTCATTATGAGACACAGACTCTTGAAACTTTTCCATAATGTGAAGGTGCAGTTGAAGAGGTTAAGGGATTTGCCCGAGACAGACATTAAAATTAATAAAGGTTAAAAACAAGAGAATCTGCTTTATTTCCATTTGCATAATTTTAAATAAAGTACAGATGTTCAAAACTTATAACACCTACTTCATATGTCCTTTTGACCTGGCTGAATCTAGAACAGCCCTACTGGATTAGAGTAATGGTCCCTCTGAAGTAATATCTTGCCTTTGACAGCAGTCAGCCAGCAGCACATGCTGAGGCAAAGAATATAAAAATAGGGCAAATGTGTAATGATCCTTGGTGTAGACTACTAGTTTTTTGGCAATCGATGGTCATCTTAAGACTAAGACTTAATTTGCACCAATGTTTTTAATAGCCCTTTGAAGCTTTTTCTATGAACTTGTATAAACGATGTAGAAGGTAATGCTTGTTTGTTTCTCTGTTGCCATTTAATGCTTCTGATAGTGGTGTTTTGCAACTTTAGCTGCGTTGCATAGAAAAGGTGCTTCCTTTGGTTTTATTTCTGAGCTTACTACTCAGTATTTTTATGGCTAACTCCTGGTAGTCAGGTCTTAACCTTATCCACCCCTTCAATATTTGAAAGTCATGTTACATCCGTGGCACTCTCCTCCAGCTGTTCCACCAGAGTGTTAAGCTATTTAACTCTTCTTCACATGGAGGCTGTTATGGATTTCTCAGATTATCCTCATGCTCTTTTCTAGTCTTTTTCCATCTTCTGAGGTGAGGTGACCTAACTACACAAAGTATCAAGGCATGGCTGCACCATTAGCAATGCAATGGTATTTTCTGCTCAGGTTCATTACACTTCTAATCATGCTTTCACATCCTTTGCCTTCTTGAGTGCTGCTGAGCATCAAGCTGCATTTTCCACACAACTATCTACATAGAATAAAATGTAATTTTCATGTTATAGCTAATTAAGCAATGATGAATTCTAATGTATTTAGGGTTATTTTCCTTGCATATGAAATTTTACTTTGAATTTCACTTGCGACTTTATTGCTTGTTTGGTATCATGAAATCCTTCTGCAATTTTTCAGTCATTTTGATACCTGCTCAATTATCTTGTAGAGTAACTTTTCTTACTCTTGAACATTTTTTTTTTTTTTCTGAGAGGATTTTGCGTACATCCTCTGGCAGTTCGATTTCCTTTAGAGCCCTTAATGCTGCTTGCAGTTTCAAGAGTACTGTGAGATGGTGTCTTGATATGTCACTTGCTCAATACCATCTTCAGGTAACTCTTACATTTGGGCAGTACTATATGCCTCTGTAAAAAGTATTCTCAGCTCTTGCCTATTATGTTAGTGTGTTAACTATTTTTATTCTTTATTATTTTTTCAACTACTTGGACACATGCCAAAGACAAGAATTCCTGTTCCAGATATTTCTGGGTCCTGCCTGGAGCCTTCCTGAAAACTGTTGTCCCACTGCTGTTTCTGGTTGTAGTGTGCATTTGGGTGACAGGTGAGAAACAACACTGTGTTGACGCTGTACCATAACATTAGTTAAGCATTAAATCTTGCCTTATTAATTCAGCATAAAGGAATCAGCACTTAAGCTTCTTTTGCAAGATAGAATGAGATGGGGGGGAAACCAAGAGTTTTTGGAATTTCCAGCCTTCTTACCTTACTTCTGTTGCCCCTCTCCTTTCACGGATGGACTTTGCTACAGTTTCTGCATAATAGTATTTGTTCAAGCTGAAGTGCAGCACTTTAAAGACACCCCCCCAACCCCCCCCAAGCCATACAGGAGGACACTGGCTGTCTGAGAACCAGTATGCCGTGCAGACAACAGAGACAAGCAGCGTATCGGCAGGCCTCGGTGTTCAGAGTAGGAACAAACTGGCAGGATGGAGACATGGAGTCTAGTGATGACTTTATTTGTATGGGAATGGTTATTTCTATGTCACCTGAATATGAATTTTCATGCTTTCAGACAGTACATGTGTTTTATAGTTTCTTGCTTACAGAACTTAAAGTATAGGCCATATGCATTTTTTTGTAAACCTCAGGAACATGATTTATCTTGTCATGGGTTTTTTTTGTTGGTTTTTTTTTAGTATTTTCATATTCAAAGTTGCTTGTGCTCACACTTTAAATAACCCTTCCTCTGGTTTGCTAAGAAATATCGCTGCTTTATTTCTTTCTTGACACAAGTTTTTGAATATTGAAGTCTTGCAGACTAACTCAGATCTCACTTCAAAGCACGGTAAGAAGGATCACCAAAATGATCACTACATTTTACCACTCTGTTAAGTGTCCAGTAGCAGAATAATACTTCCCCTGTGAGCACCCTGAATTTGAGTTGTTGCTCTTAGGGAGTAAGTGAATTTTCAGCAGATGGAGCTCCATTTATATTTGTTACCTCCATGAAAATTGAAATTAGACAGTCATCATCTTTATAAAGGTATAATTTCTTTTATTTGTCTGTCAGCATATATACCTGATTTGTATTAACCAATGTCAATTTTCCATGGTTTCTACACACAACTTAACCAGTTAAACTAACTGGAAAGTCATAAAAGTCTTACCCATGTTAGTGTTTTCTTGTAACTATCTTATTTGTTAGTGCAAGGAAAAAGTTAATGACTAATCATTTTAATATGACTTGTGAAGGTGGAAACCTAGCAGCATCTGGTTTTAATCCTAGATTTTGCAGTGGGAAAAACTTGCTTCAAGCTATAGCTTTTGGCAGGGACGGATGTCTCCCTAATACAGATATAACTCAATCTAATTAAATTCAGGAGGAAAATAGTTGCATTTGCAAATTCAGATTAGGTGATGACTCTTTGCTGTCAGGCTGGCACAGGAGTGCTGCAGGACTGGTTGCAGACAGCAGCTCCTGACATGCATGGTCCAAAGACACCCTCCCTCCTTTGCTGCTCTCTGTTTTCTTAGCCACTAGCACTTGGCAGGAGGTCGAAGGCTGGTGGCACGCAGTCCTCCCAGTCGCAGCAAGGAGTGATGCAGTAGCCAGCCTTTCCAAAGAACCGAGCCATGACAGTGCCTTGGGCACGTGCTGGCCTCCTTGTGAGGAAGCTTTTTTTGCAGAGCGTGAAATGTTGTTTGTGAAAGAACCCAGCTCTGGGTGCCTTTAATTCTCAATTCTCGGGTTAAGATCTGTGCACTGTAAAAATCAAAGGGCCATGGCACTGAATGCCTAGTCAGAGTCTGTGGTATAGAGTGGAAATTTAGTCATTCGGTTTCTGTGGAAAACCCACTTAGAGTTGTGAAAAAGTGGAAACAGCTCACTTGGGGGGGGGGGGAGGAAAGAGGAAAGTAAGGAAGTTTTTTTATTATTATTATTTTTAAATAGGATTTAATTCTTGTTTTATGAAATCTGATTCTGTAATTAAAAACATATAGCTGAGAAATGAAGGTGAAGATTGAAGATACCTTCCCCTGTTTTGATTTTTCCTACTAGTGTAGCCCTGTTGGAAGGAAAGTCTATGTGCCAGGAGACTTTTTGCATGTTGCTTTAAGGGAGGAAGGTGATCTACTTGAATTTGGCCATTAAAATGGCTACAAGTGACTTCAGATTTAAGGGGAAGAAAAAAATGCTTAACAAAGAGCAGAACTGTGACATGCATACAGCTCTTCTGGAGAAGTGATCCTGACTTGCTTAAGAAACACAGGCATGGTGGATCCAACCTTTCAGAAAAGCTGAAAAACACCAGGTGCCTTATGTTAACTTTAACTTCCTGATTGCCCAGCTCTAAAGGTGCTGAGTCTGGCACTGTCTGTGGCTTAGTTACCTGTAAAGTCTGTTTTACTGCAACCTCTGTGGATGTTCATGGTATTGCACCAGATCTTTCAGCAAGATACTTAACCTCATAACCATAACTAGATTTACTATTTTACCTGTACAGCTATGCAAATACTAGAAAACAGTGTTTGCAGCAGCTCTTGTTGGCTGGTACTAGTGATGCTGCTCACTTCAGAAGTTTTGAGTAATCCAAAGCAGGAGCAGAAACAATGTCATGCTATGTACGCAGCATGCTTAGCCAAATAAACACAGGTATAGCTAACAGATCGGTTTTGTTTACAGACTACTTGAGGAGCTGTAAATATGAAGCATACAAAAAATGAGCCTCTCCCTCTAGAAGAGATTAAAAAAATAGAAGAATTCATTGAAAGACAATGTTGTCAGCTTTTATAGTTAATAATAAAAGGTACTACGATAGCTCCAATATATAAAGTGCCAGCTGAAACCTGCCTTGTAAGGTTGATATGTTGATACTTGGGAACTAAATTATTTTCAGTAAAGCTGGCTCAAACTTTTTTTATCTCAGTTGAGCTCTACAGTTAGCATTCAACTGGAGAGAAGGTACACAGAGCCCTTCTTTTCCATCCTCAAACTCCAAAGGATTAAAGTAATCTCTCCTATACTAGTGAGTGTAGAGAACATAAAGCTGTTGGTATTCTCCTTACTCCCCCTTCTCAAGGTCCCAGGGGAAAGTATGCTTTTTACAGAAATAAGGCACTACAGTTCTGGTACTTCCTCTCCTGCCTCTCTCCCGAACACTTAAGCTCCTATGAGCCATACGTGGTCCCATAATGAATTCAAAGGTAAAATCAAAGCTTATCAGGCATAATGTTTCCTTTAATGTACTTGGAAACACCTACCTTCATGTAGTGTAGCCAGCATCCCTACTCTTGCTTTATACTTCTGCAACTGAGAGAATTGTGCATTTTATTCTTTTTAATTTTGTTCTAGGTAAGCTGTAAAAGTTCAAGCAGATGTTAAGTGAAAATTCCTGCCTCGGAAAACCAAAGTGCTCTTTAGTATGCAGATTTTTAAAAAAACCCTACATCATAAACAAAGTGCCTTTGGGTTTTTCTTTTTTTTTCTTTTTTTTTTTTTTTATCAGGCATGCTTTACAAATAACAGTATTTAGGAAAACAAATATAGCTAATCAGCAGCAATATTTTCAGTTGCATAGTCCATTTTGGTTTTGGCCATATTGTTGCCATTTGGCTATCAAAAAATTTATATTTAAAAATTTATTCCAGTTCAGCCCATGTTTGCATACGTCCAATTCTTGGTCAGCAAGTCTGTTGTAACTTATGCAAGTTTAGATGCTAAGATGAAAATACTGCCTGTAAATAGAAGAGTTAACCTCTGTCACCTAGGTCATTACTTTCTAAATCCATTCTATTTTGAAACAAATATTTTTTGAGCATTGTCTTCTTCAGGCTTATAAATCAGTGCTTAGTTGTGCTGCTTAATATATACTTTATGCAATAGTTTTTGGGCTAAATGCTGTAAGTCTTATTGGTGTCAACATAAGATGCTGCTTAGACCACCTAGAATCTATAAACACATTCTCTTCTTTTGAATTAATTGGGTGCAGCTGAAGGTACAACTTGATCCAATGGGATTTTTGCTGAGCTCAAATTATTTTAACTTGCAACTTATGAACTCAGGACATGTATGAACTACCTACAACATAGAATTTTTTTTTTAAAGATCCATTTTATTCTGTTTCTTATGCTA
Organism: Scopus umbretta; assembly: GCA_013400535.1. Taxonomy (NCBI): domain Eukaryota; kingdom Metazoa; phylum Chordata; class Aves; order Pelecaniformes; family Scopidae; genus Scopus; species Scopus umbretta. Next base: position 55,219 of record VZTL01073406.1, on the reverse strand, counting down.
AAGCTCTAATTTCTAATATTTAATAGAACCAATGTATTAAGAGATAAATGACCATGCTGAAGATGTGCAATGTCATTCAAATAGAAATTTCTTACGTACACACAGTTGCAAGATACTTGCATACTGTTCATATATACATGACGTTATACCCTTGCTCTTCTGAGTGAAGTTCCCAGCTCTTTGTAGACATCAGCTACAAGTTCAAAGCAGCAACTATTGCTTTGAAAGTTGCACTTAGCATGTGAAAACTGTGTGGTATGTCTACTCTCAAATGTTACAAGTTCTCAGGACAGCACCCACAGGAAATAGTACAAGGCTAAGAGTGGACAAGCTACCCTAGAGTACCTGGGCAGAAACTATACTGTGGTAAAATATTAACCTTCTTTATGGTGGCTGTATTTAGCATTGTTTAGTTTTCTTCCCTTCTGATGACAAGTGAAAGATTTGACTTCAGTCTGAATCACACATCCTGTGCTACCTGGATGATACTTAGGTCTTTTTCACTTACAAATAGTTGCATGACTGAAGGCTAATTTTATACTAAAAAATCTCATCTCTGGGAGCTTCCCCCCTTTANNNNAAAAAACCTCCTCTCTGGGCCCCCCCCCCCCCCCCCCCCGATGACTAGAAGTATAATTTCTTAAGTAAATTAACTGATATTCTATCTAGAATTCACAGATTCATTTTACCTATAGCACGGTGTGCCAAGAAAACTTCGAATTAAACAAAACAGAGTCTGGAATGATGCAACAGACCTTGTCCCTGCTTGCATAAGTCAATCAGCAAGCCCCCAGTTAAACAGTGTTTTAGCTGTGCAAGTATAAATCCCATGTATTTCAACAGGAAAAGCAGAACTTGGTTTTGTGTTCTTTAGTGAAGACCGAGTCCAAACCTACTGTGAGTGAAGCCCAAAGCAAGAGTTTGTTGTTTGGTTAGTTTTGGTTTTTTAATTGGAGTAATGCAAATTCAAAGCCCCAGAAACATGGTCATGTATTTCTATGTAAAATGCTTTCACTGTGCAATAATGGCAAAGGTCTGAAAACTAATTAAAAAATTCACTTAAGAGAATAAAGTAAAAAAGGCATCTCGCAACCACGACTTGCACACTGCTAAACTGTCCCTGGGTACATGATACAAAAATTATATGTGAATCTGTTCGGGGAAACTTAGAGACTTCTGTGTTCATAAGTAGTTAACTGTGTGCATTAAGGTTCCGTGGCAAAGTTTACCTTTGAATTTTTAACATATTGGCATTCATCATAGCATTTATATGTGTGAGACCATAGCTCTTGATCTTACCAAGGGCAGAGAGCTCTAATTGTTCTAAGCAAGGAGCTGTGTTTACAGCAGACAAAACCTATGGCTAATGCAAGAAGCAGGGCAGAGATGAAGACCCATTAGATACCTGGCATGTGAGGGTGGGAAATGGGGAGGCAGATGGAGTATTTTCAGGAATGTACTGTCACTTCCTTCCTGCAAAATATCCTACTTCATGGCTGGCTGATAAAGGGGTGGAAAAAATTATTGTTGGCCAATGGACTTGAACAGTTAAAAGTTCATCTTGAGCCAATTTCTATTATAAGTCTCTCTTTCCTACACAAGTATCTCCAACATCACAGCTCCACAGAGCTAGCCCAGGTCTATGCCGCCACAGAGGCCTTTTGCCTTGGGTGAGGGAGCAGAATCCAGCTCCCTTTTGCACCACAGCTCCTTGTCAGCTTGTCATGCTCCCCTGGGACAGGGCCTGGCCTGTGGTGAGATCAAACCAGGCAAAAGAATTTAAAAAAAAAAATTAAAAAAATGAAGATGAGCTATTGATAGGAGAGACCATTTTCCTAATCTGCAGCTCTGGGATGCCCCACTATCCCCTTGTGCAAAGAGTTTAATAATAATTGGATGATGCTTAAATTGGCATGGTGAATTCTTCAAGTGACATGCCTGATTGCTAGCTGTCATAGGCTTCTGTAATAAAGCAAACAACCACAATTACTAAGCACTTCAGCCAACAAAAATCTGATTTTAAAATAATAATGCAAAAAAAAGCTGGATTTGGCAGAGCATTTAGGTATGTGCATAAATCCAAAAGATTTGATTTTGCAAAAGTTTTGTTTTCTTCAAATGATAGTATTTTTGGCATGTGAAGTTTGATTGTTTCATAAGGCCACAAGGGTCCACTCTGACTATCTAGGCCAGCATCTTACATAAGGCACGACACAACTTCACAGAAATTGCTGCAACTCCTCTTGCCTGTGGTTGAGACTGCATATTTATTTTAGAGTAATAGCTAGTGTGGAACCCTGACCCTGTTGAAGTCTTTAGAAACAGCATTACAGCCTTGGCCTTCATAAAGGCAGATGTTTTTCAGAGAGGCTTAGGGAACTCAATAAAAGTTAGACATTGAAGGCTCCTGGCTCTTTGAAACTTTAATCTTCCAGTCTCACATGTGGGATATGCATGATTACATCATTTATGTGTAATGGTTCCTATAAGGTAATTTTTCTACAGGGAAATTATTATTTTCCAATAGAAAAAAATCAAGCTGCATTTTCTATTTTTTATAAACTTGTGTTGGAGCCGTCAACTGTCAGATGCTTTCACTGAGTATAAGGGCTTGGAAACACTGACCAAGCTGCCTTACTATGCTTGGGTCATCCTCTTGGAAATCACGGTGCCAAGGCACCATGCAGGACAGCTTTCCTAAGAAAAAATATCTCTATCATTTCTGTTCTATATAATAAAAGGCCCTAGGTACAGCCCAAAGCAAGTAGTAATTGCATAGTTCATAAAACAAGTGGGAATGAGGAATCATCAGGGTATAAGGCAGAAAAGTTAAGTGATGCAAGAACTTGGTTGTGTCTAATAATTTTAAGGTTTTGGAATTCACTTAAACTAAAGTAAATTGGCTATAGTGTACTCGTGGGTCCCCATTAGTATTTTATGACAGATATAAGGACCCTGAATACCTTCTCTCTGTACCCATGAGTACTGCATGTCTCCTTGATCAACTACTGTAGTTCCACTAAAATATTTTAACCTCACTGTTGGGGAATCTTGATCACATTGTGTCTTGCTACAGCTGTCAAATCACCCAGATCTTTTCTGTTTCAAGGTTATCATTCCTCACAGTAAATATGGAAGGTGTTTAAGGACTGGTAGTTGCAATTGGTATAAATTGTCTCTAGAAGACTGAGAAACAGTGAGGCTCTGTTGGTAAAAATTCTGACTTGTTATATAGAATTTTCCCTAACAAGCCTAGTTGATCATGTCATGGTATCAGCAACATGACACCTGAAAGCAGGCAATAACATGATTAAAATAATGTGGTTTGCAGTTACTGCAACAACAAGAACAATTGCTATAATCACAATTGTTCTTCCCAGAGTAAGATAAACTCTAACGTTAAAACTTTTTATGATAAACTGTTTATAATTTTTTTTTAATACTTTTTATCTTGCTTTTCCTGGCATCTGTTAGGAAATAGCTGTTCCACTTTATAAAGCAATATTAGTTCAAAGTACCAGATTACTGTACATAATCTGCTAAGAAAACCTATTGTTTCACAATAACAGCTAGCCTTTTATAATATAGGGAAGACACCTTTTTGGTTATTAAGGATATAACTCTTGTTGAGACTGGCAACTGCATTATGTTCATCAGAAGTGGAGCACTGGATCCTAGAAGAAACAAATATGGAGAAAATGCCTTTAGGTTTAAAAGTAACTCCTTAAAAAAAAAAAAAAATGACATCTTGATACAACTGTAGATAATGCAAAAACGTCCATGGGCTGCAATGAAGTTGTGTGGGTGTATGTGTGCATATGCATATATGTTAATTTATGAATGAATTGATCTAAAGTCAGTGGAAGTTGTGAACACTAGGTAGGGTCCTCAAGAAACTGTGTCATAACAAATAAAAAAAAAATCTGTAAAATTGTTTATTATTACTAAATATTTTCATTCTTTAATTGTCACTGAGCTATCTCTCATTCAGGAATACTTCTCATTTATTGGATTGTGCACAGTAAGAAAGGGTGGTTCTGAGAATTCAGGTGTTCTACAACTATAGTATATTCAAAAAAAATAGCCAACAATTTTGACACAGAAAGAAATCACTGTGAAAGCACTATTATTGGGGCACGGTTCAGAATAAGTTATTAATTTGTCTGTAGAATATAATCTGCTTTATTCAGAAAAATGTGTGCAGTGTAATTTTCCAGTGTAAAATAGGCTTCTAAGTGACCCATTAGTATCTATGAATTCAAATGGACACTTTTATAATTGTGTTTTTCTAATAAAATTATAAGTATAGCCCAAAAGAGGCCATTTGCCTGAACACAGGTTATTTGCTCTTCAAGTGTGGGAGATTCATAGCAGAAAATAAAATAAAAGTGACAGACTTTTCTGCTGTAGGGTAGTCGTAATTCATGTGGGTCTTATACAGTTTTACTCTATCTAAAAACTAATAGGCCAAAATTTTCCTGGGCACTGAATTCGTAAATTACATGGTATTTCCTACCACAGTGAGTTTGGGCCAAGGAGATCAAGACAAGCCCCATACTTATCTCAGTCTTAGCCCAATACAAAAGCTACAGAAAATGTACAATCATGGCTATAAATTGCAAATCTTCCCCTAGGAATATGTCTTTATTACTGGATCATAGCTGAAACCAGCTACTGTGTTTAGATTAAAAAAAAAAAAAAAAAAAAAAAATCCCAAACCTTATATTTAAGAACTAAATTCTTCTTGATTTACCAGGGAAAGTCATTGAGATATAAATGTGGAATAACTTAATATAGTGCATCAGTGACTGCCCAAGAATTGGAGACAAGAAAAAGGGAAGATTAGTTTTTGCAACATCTTACCAGTCAAGGTGTTCTTTCAGATCACTTTCCAGTTATTTCTGCAGGTAGGATATTTGAGAGCCTGATAGTGTCACAGGAGGACTGGTGTGTGACCACTGCTTGCATTTGTTGAGGCAACTCCTCTCCTCACTTGTGCAGCCACTGGCATGCTCTGTCTTCTATTTAAAAAACAAAACAAAACCAAAAAAACTAAAAAGCAAAACAAAAAAACCCAAGCAAACAAACAAAAAAACCCCAACAACACAAAAAAAACAAACCCTGAATGATTTTAATCTTGAATCTTAAGTACAGAATGGAAAAAAAGTGCAACAAAATCAAGCTGCTCCATGGGTTGCAGGAGTAAAGAAATGTGGTGTCCTACATCTGTCTTCCACGTGGATTATCTGATGTGCAATAAGGAGTGAGCTCAGTTTGCCACGTAGCCTTCACTGGGCACTGATACGGTCTCTCTCTGCCATCCATCTCCTCATTTTTACTGAATGTGTAGAAACTCAGGATCTTTGGGCTCTCTTTTGAAATTGTCCAGTGGGTACAAAGTTACTGGGGTAGACTGACATGCTTATACAGACAGCTTGACTGCGTAAATTACAGTCCCCTAGGAAACCATACTAAAAAACTGCATTCCTAACAATCCATATAGAGCAAGCCCCAGGCCCACTGAAGTCTGCTGGGAGTCTTACCATTTGGTTTTAGTGGGATACAGATTTGGTTGCAGAACTTTATACTTAGTTGGAGTCATTCTGTGCTTTGGTATTGATAGATGTGTAGGACATTTAATATTGTGACACTAGCTAACTCAAAGCTTAATTAATTTCTTATGTGAAATCAGTGCTTGGCCTTTTCTTAGGTCCACAAAGACAGTATCAGTGATGGGCAGTCAGACCCTGAATTGTTCACTGCTGCCTCACAACATGAACCACAATGTACAGCAGAAGAGGGAGCCTCTAGGAGTAAGAGAGACCTGTGTTTAGATGTACTTGGTGGCTCTACTCAGGACAAGTTTTTCAACTGTGCAATGCTAAATATGAAACTGTGTTGCATACTGACATATGCTGTGGATTAGAAATTAAAAATAGAAGTGGCAGCAGGATTGATTTAGGAACCTTGAACAAAGGAAAGCACCCAGCGCAGTTTGAGATTTCTGGGTATTGAGAATGGGGGTTGGAGAGGAGATGCAATGAAGTACCTCTAGGCAGACCTGCAGCTTTCTGGAACAGCAGCGTGGAGGCCAGGCAGGCTATTTGGGGCACCTAGCTGGCACTAGATGCTTGTTGTCAGGCAAATAAACCAGTAAGCACTAATGATTCATACTTCTGCATACAGAGGTCTGAAGATTATATTTGCAGCTCTCTTCACGCCCTTTGCTTGTAGCCAATTCAAGAGTAAAGGAAAGAACTTGCAGCATAAATAGAAATACAAAAGCAACATTATATGGTTTTCATTTGCCCAGGAATTATAGCCCTCCTTTATTCATACAAAAGGTTGCAACAAATAAAATTTACTATCTTTTGTTGTATTTGGAAAGAAAAGAGTCTTCTCTCTTGAAACAGAATTGGAGTGAGAATCACGAACTCTCCTCTCTATCTGAAATTTGAATGCCAAGGCAGTCTGTGAATTCAAGCGTTTTAATCAAGGGCTATTGATAGCTCACCTGGCTTTGCAGGCCTGTCTGAAGCTCTAACTCCAATCTGTTTCTGTGCCATAGAAACACAAATGGGGGGTCCTGGTCCTCTGCTCACTTCAGTAAAAGTGTCTTTCCCAAAGACTTTACTGTGACAAGCTTGCAGGGTTACTGCATAGCAACAATGTACACCCCTCACACTCACTAGCTTTACATTGGGACTTGCAGAAGAAGTCCTACAGTTGATTTTAATGAAAGTAGAACCAGTTCCTCCTGGATATAGCTGTTGAATGTCAACAGACTTAGCATCAGTAAAAACTTTGGCAATGCTTTACTCCAGTTATGAGTGCAAAAACTCTTGTCATGCTTGGCCTGTTTGTCACAAATGGAGACTAGGAGAGAATTTATGATGCATAGCTGAAGCATTAAGACACTGTGAACATGTACAGTGGCAAAAACGAAGCAAACTCTCAGAGCTTGAAAAACTGTTCCAGTTTTGAAGACCTCTAGGGTAGTGAGGACAACGTCTCTTGGGGACTGCGTCCCTCATCTGGTGACATGAGGATACAGTGAGGTCGTTGGGCTTGGGACAGGATTTGGTGTGGTACATGTCCCCTCTGTACCCTCACCCTGCTGCGTGGAGGAAGGCAGGGGAGATTCTGGCTTTGTTCTCCTTTCTTCCCCCTCCTGTCCCAAATCAACATCCTCCATGGCAGGATACTTTGCTCCTCCCAATCCAGCAGTGTCTCTTGGTGGCTGCACATCCCCCAGCTGCTGTGCGGAGCAAGGGCTTCACCACCAGTTTCTTGGACTGAGGGTGCTGTGATGCAAGGGCTGAGTCATAGAATCATTAAGGTTGGAAAAGACCTCTGAGATCATCTAGTCCAACAGTCAACCCAACAACACCATGCCTACTAAAACATGTCCTGAAGTGCCACATCTACAGGTTTTCTGAACACCTCCAGGGATGGGGACTCCACTGCCTCCCTGGGCAGCCTGTTCCAATGCTTCACCACTCTTTCAGGAAAGACATTTTTCCTAATATCCAATCTAAACCTTCCCTGGTGCAACTTGAGGCCATTTCCTCTTGTCCTATCGCTAGTTACTTGGGAGAAGAGACCAACACCCTCCTCACTACAACCTCCTTTCAGACAGCTGTAGAGAGCGATAAGGTCTCCCCTCAGCCTCCTCTTCTCTAGACTAAACCCCAGTTCCCTCAGCCACTCCTCATAAGACTTGTTCTCCAGGCCCTTCACCAGCTTTGTTGCCCTTCTCTGGACATGCTCCAGCACCTCAACACCCTTGTTATAGTGAGGGGCCCAAAACTGAACACAGGATTCGAGGTGTGGCCTCACCAGTGCCAAGTACAGGGCCATGATCACTTCCCTGCTCCTGCTGGCCACACTATTCCCGATCCAAGCCAGGATGCCGTTGGCCTTCTTGGCCACCTGGGCACACTGCTGGCTCATATTCAGCCGGCTGTCTACCAGCAACCCCCAGGTCCTTTTCTGCTGGGCAGCTTTCCAGCCACTCTTCCTAAGCCTGTAGCGTTGCATGGGGTTGTTTTGACCGAAGTGCATGACCTGGCACTTGGCCTTGTTGAACCTCATACAGTTGACCTTGGCCCATTGATCAGCCTGTCCAGATCCTTCTGCAGAGCCTTCCTACCCTCGAGCAGATTGAGACTCACACCCAGCTTGGTGTCATCTGCAAACTTACTGAAGGTGAACTCAATCCCCTCATCCAGGTCATTGATAAAGACATCAAACAATTCATCTTGCTTCCGCACAGCTGCACTCCTCTCTGAGACATTGTATTGTGTTTTGTGAGGAGGATGAAGCCTTAAATACAAAAATGTACTCTAAATCAAAAATTAAAAGTGTCAATATTTTTAATGTGGGGATAGGATTCGGGAGGAGGAAGGACTCAGTCTTTGAGGCAGGGGAGATAGTGAGAGGAAAGCTGTCAATATAATCTACAAAATGATAAAGCTGGTGTCTGTGTCAGTGGGCTTAAAAGGCAGGTGGAAGAAGGCTAACTCCTGCAATGTAGCTTGTAACAAAAAACCCCAACCCTTTGAAATCCCTGTGGGCACTTGTGTAACAATATACCACATTGTACTTGCTGGCAAGTCCCAGCAGTGGTTTTTAGCTGGCTGTTGAGTTCATGTTTTGATGTGGCTGTCCTTCTAGGGCTCTGTGTATATCTACCACATCTGCTGATGAGTCTCAGCCACCCTGTAATTCTCCTCCAGGTCAGACCTCATGTATGCATGGGGTGCTGGGTGCTTTCAATGGTTTCCCAGAGCCTGCCAGTTCCGTTGTGGGTACTTATCACAATGCTGCTGCAGACAATATGCACCATGTTAGTTTTGGCTTTGTCTGTGTCTTGGGTACAAAAGTAGTCATCATCTCATGTCTAGGAGTTTTGCTTGTGTTTCTATCGTGGCCTTTTGTATTACGGCACTTTTGCCAGAGTCCTTTGCTTTGACTCAGCCTTAAGTCAAGCTTTGGTCAGCCTTTTGCCTTTCTACTCTAGCAATTCCCTGAAAGCATCTACATTGTGGGAGATCTTACTGTGGTGAGGCTGAGTATGTGTCTTTGGCAAGTGCAGTCAGGTCCAAGAACTATGCATAGATCCATGAAGAAACCCAGAGAGATACATGTGTCCTAGAGCAGATGTATAAATTTGATATATTGATGTCTGTAGGGCTACTGATAATTAAACAGAAAGTGCATCTAGCCAAGGCAGCCTCAACACACTTGGAGACATACAAATATCTAAGCAACTCAGTACAGAGTTACAAAGTAAAGGGCTTGTGGCAGCAGAGCAGGTAGGGCCACATGAACTTCACAGGAAACAGGCTCCTTGCAAAATGGATTAATGTCTGCTCTAAGGAGGGATGCTTAGTGTAGCCTGAGGTGCTAAATCACTTTGAAAACCAGTCTGATGTACGCACCAGCTATTTTAATGCAAGTTAACCACAGTTAAAGTGGTTCAACAACCCAATGTAGACATGGCCTAAAGCAGTGCAATAAAATTCCCTTCTTTTCCAGGCCGTTTGTGGTTGTGTTGGCAGGTAATACAATCCTGGAGGTGGAAAAATTACTGTATTACCAACAGAAATTGGGAGGGGAAGTCAGTTAACAATATTGCTAGCATTTTTATTGCAGAATCAGCAATTACAATACGATTCTTTTGTTCTGGAAATATCGAAGTGTGGACACACGGCCTCAATCCCCAAAATACGCCATCCCTGAGAGCAAAGAATTTCTTATTACTAGCATGTGAGACACTTTTGCATAATCCATTTTGCAAAGGGTTATTCAGGCCTATGGAGTAAAGCCTGTGTTCCTTGTTTCTCACTATATACCTTATTTTCCAACATATTTCAGCACTAGCTATCTACACTTGACAGAAATAACATCATATATTTCAGCACTATATATTTATAGGTTCATAAGACTTCTAAGTGGAACTTTAATAACTTACTTAATTTTATGTTATCAGTTTCATGATGCCTTCTGCAGGATTGTATTTTTAATTGCTTGCGCAGTTCCCTGATGGGTTTGATGTCAGGGTTGCTTGTCGTTACAATAAATTAATTAAATGATTGCTATTAATGATTATATAATGCACGGGGAAAAGGCTTTTCTTAGCCTGAGGCACAGAGGACTATGGATGCATATGGTCCTGGTGTGGTAGTTGAATGCTCCTTGTTTTGCCAAGATGGAGCCAACGTATTCTCCTCTACTCCACCTTCAAACAGTAGTAAAGGGGATCACTGGGTTTTGGTAACCTTACAGGGTGCACAGGACATTTTCTCTCCTCACTGAGAACCTCCAGATACTTGTGAATATCCTGAAAAATAAATAATTTGGCCTAGGAAAAATATTACGTGTCCTACAAACTCATGATTTATCATTGTGAGGCAAATACTGAGTGCCTTTTGTCTCTTACTTTCACACTAAAGTTAAAATGAGGATGCCACGTTTATACCTTCATGTGTGCATAACAACCATGTCCTGCCTTTATAATCTTCCATGTTATTAGCTAACTGTATTTCTAGCAGACTCCAATGTTTATTTATAGTTTTTCATTTAATCTAGTTCGGTTATCTTTGAAAGCATACACACCAGCAAGTCAAGCAGAGTACCTGCTCTGAAGTGGTTCCTGAAGCATTGATCTAGCTTAGTGCATTGAGCTATCCATGCCAAAAAGGCTTGATGTCTAGTGCATCCTCTGTGGAAACAAAGGTAGAAAACAGTCTCTCATAGTTACAGATATGCAAAATACTGGCATTGTGCTCATAGCATCTAAATCCCACTAGTTTTCTTTAGAGACTTGAAAGTCTAGTCCAGCAGAATGGTTCACTGACCTTTCAACAAAGTAAGGGCAATTTGGGTATTACCACCAGTCATTTAAACTAAATTTAACTTTGTATTCTTAAAAGTGAGATTTGAAGCAGATCAAGGAAAAGGAGGAAGGGAGCAGAGGAGAACCACAGTCACCTAAACTAAGTGGTGTGTACACACTGCTGTCATTCCTACAAAGTTAAAGTGTATGCTGGAGTGAGAAAGGAGGGCATGTTTTGTTTCAGCTGTGCAGTGGGAAATGATGAGCTTTTCTGTATTTGTGACCAAGACCAACTGTTGCTTCAGTCAGGAAATACTACACCAAGTAACCCTGAGGAAAACATACCACTGTTTTTCTATTTAATTTTAAGTGAAAATGAAATTTAAAACTTTGCCAGATTCTGCAAGAAATAGCTCTTAAAAAAAAAAAAAAAAAGAGCGCTGATGGCTGCCTGCCAGTTACACCACTTCCATTGATCCATCACTAGAAGACCTTCTGTGATCACATAAGCTCATCTGCTATTAACATTTCTAACCTGAGGTGTTTCACATTAAGTGGTTTCCATAATAACAAAACAGTCATTGAAGTGATTTTCTAAGAGTCTGGGGAAAAAAAAACCACTGATAATTATAGTATTTGAAGTTAATTACTTGGGGCTTGCTTCTTTTCAAATGGTATACGTTTTGTACTCTCTAAATGTGCGTAACTGGTGCAGCTTGTGAACTTAACAACGCTAAACTCCCTCCTTCTGATTTATATTTTCAATTCATTCTCAGACTTGTACAAAAAAAAAACGTCTGCTAGGATAGAAGACAGCCAGAAGAGAATGACTGAAACAAATTAACAAGCAACCAAAAGCAAGAGGACAAAAATCCTGCCAGGTTCACAGAGCTCATGGAGAGAAAGGATGGATGAGCCTTAATTTCTTATGTGCTGTCCTTTAGACTGCACTGAGCCTGATGTGGTAATACATACTGACATATTAAACGCAGTAGTATCTACAATATGGGAAAAATCTTCTTCTGCCAGTGGTCTGTATTAGTTAAAGGAAGAAGCTGGTTCAAGCTGCCTTATGATCTTTCCATCGGCTCTTTGGGACAGTAGTGAACTTCTTTAGTTTTGGGTATTATTTCAAACAAGGGGAGCTCCCAGTATGAATCCTGAGATAGGAGCAGTCTGGTGGAAGTTGGAGGCAGTTGATTGTGCTTCCGTGTAACATTAATTACAGGTGTGGGAGAAATAAAGCTGAATGGAAAATATAAGCCAAGTCATGGATATGTTTCATTTTACACCCTGTAAGTCGTACACAGCTTGTATTACAGAATTAAGTGGGTGTGCATAGATTTAGTCATGATTGTGGCCTTATCTGTGTTCTAAACCTTAGCTGTGGTACAGTTTTCTTGTACATTTACCTGTATGTTACAATAAATTGGATAAGCAAGCTCATCAGGCAGTATTAATAGATTCTTCTCCTGGAGTCCATCACCACCATGCCATTGAGTCTGACCCCTCAGGGCTCTCTCGCCTGTATTTAAATTCCTTTCTATATTTTCACATTCAGACCAGCTAGTCTTAGTGATTCATTGGTTTACTAATTCTGCAGGTTGTTTTTGAATTGTGTTTGTAGCTTTCTGCTCACGTTAGCTGTTCTCTGTGATAAAGGACGTTTTCATGAGAGAGACATCCCTAGCTTTTTAACAAGTCAGAGTAACTTAGGCACATTGCATCTGAAATGCCAGAGTCACAGGTGCCAACCAGCTATGTCCTGGTGCTCGCCAGCTATGTTGAAAGAGAAAGCAGTGTACTTCTGTGATTTGGGTACACAGCCTGGCCCTCAAGCACTTTCCTGTTACCCAGGGGAAAGTTGAACTGTCTGGGCTGCAAAATCCTGGACCTGCCATGCTTACTAAAGAGCTTCACCCCAGGAGACTGTCTGTTGTCCTAGCTAGGTGATATATGAATAAAATCAGGATTTTACTGCCTGGTGTATTCACAGGACCTTAAGGGTAGTGCACAGTTTTAAAGAAAGGTTATGATTTGCAGCCAATGAAATGATGTGATCCTATTATTTTATGTAGGTGATCAAATTTTAAAATAGGTACATTCAGGCAAGTGACTACAGCAACTAAACGCTTTCTTGCTTGACAAATGTGTGTGGCTTTGAAATGAGATTTCTGAATTTGTGACAAACGGTGCTTGCTGTTTGAATTTAATTGTTGCTTCTGACCAGCCAACTAATGGTAGAACTAAGCTTTTTTCCCAGTCATCTAAGGATGTTCTGTTTTCCTTGATTTACTGGGAGCTGTACATGAACAGTTACTATTGCATGTCCCATTTGCTGATGAACTGCAAGAGGGCAGAATAGGGAATTTTCAGAGTCGTTGAGTTGAAACAGGAAGGAGACAAGATGGGAGCTTGTTTCCCTGCAGGCTAAGCATTTGTGTATGGAAGTGAAACGGACAAGAAGCATTGAACCCATATTATCAGAATTTCACTCTGTTTCACAGCTGCAGGGCTGGATATAGCTGTGGGTGATCTGACTAGCTACATACATAGGCATACATTCACAGTTCATCCACTGAAATCAATAGACTTTAATATAATCTAAATTCAAATCACTGCCAAAGAGATTAGACTCAAGCCCTATGGTTTCTACATACCTCTAGAGAGTCTGGTTGAGCCCATTTTGCATGGACTTTCACCTCATGTAACCCCACTACCTTCACTAGGACCACACAAATGTAATTCGGTGAAAAACTGGCACCATGTTTCCTGAAATTCAGTCTGTGAACTTGAGTTTCTGGGTGGATAGGCACATATTGTAATTCCTTTTCTAAAAACTGCATGTAATTCATCACAAAAATGGAAGACTTCTCTCCCCCCCACACACCCCGAGTAATTATGATTCTCTGACCCTTTTACACAGGTATATGAGTTTGTCTTGGTGTCACTACTTAAAAACTTTCCTTCCCCACACCAATATGCATATTTTGCATCTTTTAAAAAATAGCTAGATGTATTAGCACAACTGAAGAAGGTTGGGTTTGTTTTTTTTTTTCACTAAAATTGCTAAGCTTGATTCTTCAGAATGTTTGATACTCACTCAGGAGATGAAAACTAACCACCTCAGTTCTAATGATGATCAAATACATTTGCCCTTCCATGACCCTACAGCTAACAAAAGTTTAGTTGAATATTTATTTATCAGGCTTTTGTCATTAGAGTAACACATTTATAATGATTGTAATCCACAAAAAGGTGCTACTTCATAAGGCAGAAATACTGTTCCATAGCTCTGCACAACAAAACAAATACATTTATTTCAACCAGCACAATATATATTTGGAAGCAATTATTACAATGTCACAAACATCACTTAGCAGCTGATGACTTGCACATTACTCTTTCCATAGATTAAATGAGGGTATACCCAGCATAATTTTTTTTATTTTCTCTAATTTTCCTAGCTGAATGCAAGGTCCTAACAGAAACTACTTCAGATTTTGCACCATGGGAAGCCAAATAATTTTACCTTTGTCTAGCTACATAGATTTTTCACAATTGCTCTGCCTTTGTTGTTGTTGCAGGTGCAAAGTTGCACCTGCCTATATCCCTGCCAAAGAGTGTGGGGTTGTTTCTCCCCCCTTCCCTCCAGCTCCCCAGTGTAACAGCAGAACCCTTTGCACTAACTTTTGCCCCTTCTTGGTGGGCACAGGAAGGGAGTGCTCAGCTGAAGGATCTCCCTCCATCCCCAAGGAAGGCAGGTGCTGCTGCCTGCTCCCCAGGCTAGCAGTCAGTGCATGGACCCAGGAACTATCCCAGTATGTTAAGGTGCCCAGGCTGCTCTGGGTGGCAAAAAGAAGCAACCCAGAAGAAAATCAGCCATCAACAAGTGTTGTTAATTCAATGGAGATCCAAATATGTAAAAACGTGTTATGTCCCACAAAAACAGGCTCTGAAGGTTGCTGAAAGCTTGGATAGTCACATCCATTGATAAGAAGTATACGACTGAAAAGCACAGACGAGCAAATATGGCAGTCTATGTCACGGACAAAATAAGGCAGAACAGGGCTTCAAAGGATCAGATTGCATTTTCCTGCAGCACGTCCACATTGTGGGTGCAGACAGTTTCACTAAGGAAAAATTTTGTTCACGCCTTGCTGATGCAAGGTGCTGCTGTCCACTGGGACCTTCCAGCTCGTTAATGACAGGGAGCCCTTGTGTTGCTTGAAGAGACCAGAAATTTCACCAGTCCCCTGTACAAGGCTGACTTGCTCTCAGCTTACACATTAAGCCTATTTCCCTAAGGTGGTTAGATTTCACATTTGAGAAACACTTACAACCATGCAATTTTTGGTGACTGCTCTCTGCAGCTTTCCAGGGGTTTGGGCACTGGCAGGAGTCCAAGCAGAGGGAAGGTTGTCCTGAGTGTCTTATAGAAGTGATATATCACAGGACTCCTGGGATCATATCTTTTGGCTATATGAGAATAGGTCCATATTTTGCAGTTGCATATTTCATTCTTGAAAAATTTCTATCATATTTGTAGCCCCACAAAATCAAAAGTTTGGAGACAGAAAGAAGTGCTGCAGTTTCGTTGTTTCAACTCTTTAAGTTGCGCAGTCTGTTTCTGTGGTCCTGGTTCAGTTACCTAGGAAACAGCTGTAGGATGGAATTTATTTATTCTGTCTGAATAAATGTCTGTGAAATATACATGGGGCTTATCCTCCTTGTGTCTGTGGAAAATCAGTGAATGCTTTTATTACTATTAGGCTGATAGCAGGTATCTCCAACTACATGAGCCCAATTATTGGCACTATTTATATGGTTAACAAAAATCTTCTAATTCCCAAAAGAGAAAGGTGAAAGAAGAACTGTTCAGATATATTATCAAGCATTTACAATGTTGGGTCAGAAAGGGAAGCCACAGGAGACCACAGCTGTCCAAAGTAAATGGGGACCGGAGTCCAACTGGCCCCTTCCATAGAAGATAGCTGTGTGCATCTGGAGCATGCTGCAAGCCAGGCAGCAGGCTGCCCATGGCTCACCAAAGCCGGAGGTACAGAGAGGAACAGATGTGGGGGCAGATCTCCTTGTCCAAATCACGCCCCAGTAGCCAAGATAGTGAGTTTGTGAACTCAGACAGCCCTGTCCCTCGGAGCCCTGGTAAAATGCCAACTCTTGCAGGAGAGGATCAGGCAGAAGTCCATGTGCTTTCATACCCTGACTTTGTTAGCTGTTACTGTACAGCACAGGGTGGTGACCCACTCATGGGCTGATGTACAGCCACCCCCCATCTTTCACCTTTGTGCATCCTCACCACCCCCTTCCATGCACAGCATCATGCCACGTGAAAAGACTGTGTTTCTAGACTA
This sequence comes from Scopus umbretta, assembly GCA_013400535.1. Taxonomy (NCBI): domain Eukaryota; kingdom Metazoa; phylum Chordata; class Aves; order Pelecaniformes; family Scopidae; genus Scopus; species Scopus umbretta. Next base: position 39,004 of record VZTL01073406.1, on the reverse strand, counting down.
GAAGACATTTTCTGAATCATTCCAGCTCCCAGTGGGAACCATTGCTCTGTTGGCTCCTTGCCCTCATCTATTTCATTTATTTTTTGACAAGAACACAATGTTGTCCCAGAGTGGCTATCCCAACGTGCCCTGTGAACTTGAGGAAGAGAAAGATCACCAGCCTGTTCCTTATCCCCATCCTTCCTTGCTTTCCCAAAGCTCCCAAGCACAATGACCTCCATGTGGACAAACCTCCACCCTTGGTAGACTAGCATAACACACCAGTACTCACACACAGGGTGTGTCCAGCTTGACATATGCCGAAGTATTTTTCATGTTTCATACTACAGGGAAGGGGTAAATGGCAGACAGATTACAGCCCAGGCTTCATACAGTTGGTTGTTGGTTTGTTTTTTTGGTTTTTTGTTTTTTTTTTAACAGTTATTCAGGCCTTACTGGTAGTCTAGGAAGGGCTCTTCCAGCTCCCAAGGGTGACTCTGTGTGTAGCAAAGGTACCCATGTGTGGGCTTGGAACAACGATGCTAAGTGAGGTTTTTCACTTCTGTTTCCCATTGCAACTGCTGTAATTGGTATGAAGGCAGAGCATCTATATCTGCTTTTAGTAGCTGGTGTAGCTGTGGCTGCACTGGACACCAGCAATTTCTAAATCAGGGTAGTCTCAGCTAGATTTGGGACTCTGAGTCCCTGGGGCTGAAGCTACACCTCCCAATTCACAGCCTAGGCAGCCCTGCTGACATTGCACCCTGTAATCAGCTGCAAGCGCTGGGCCCGCAGTAGAGGTCAGGCTTTTGGCTGCATTACTTTAACCAGCATGTTGAGAAGAAAATCTTGTATTTCACTAGGGTTCAGATAGATGGAACAGGGAAATTTTGTGTGAATAGAACTGTTTTCAAAGGATTTTACCCATTTTAATAGTAAATAAGCCCTTGATGACTACCTACTCCAAACTCTCCCATGGGGTGTACCCCTATTCTAAGATCACCCCAGCTGTGTTTCAGATTGGTGACTTTTATTCTCCTTTCATAAGCTTTGTTGTGATGCTGCTCCTGCTAAGTGCAAAGACGACTGCTCTGATTTATGCACCGTGTAGTTCTGATTTTAATAGGATTAAGCGAGAGGGAAGTAAAGGCAAAATGTGGCCATTTGTTGCATTTACTGTGTGTGTATCTTTATTGTAGTCTTTTGGTATTTCATCCAAAGATCATAAAGTGCTTTACAAAGACGGTAAAATTATAAGCTGTACTTTATGGGTGGTAAAACTGACTCTGGCTAAGAGAATTTCCCAGTGTGACAGAGTCAAGAGCAGGAAGAGATTCCAAGTTTTTTTAACTCTACATTCTCTTCTTTAATTGGTATATTATTTGTTATAATTAATATAGGCTTTTCTTGCTACTATATTAGCATAAAGCAATCCAAACCACTCTCAGAAATCATTTTTAAAAGCAAAGGAAACTGTTAAACTCATAGCTTGAGCATACAGGAAATTAAAGCATGTAAGAGGTTTATGAATTTAACAGATGGCAATCCCTCAACTCTTGGTACATATGATGCTACGAGTTTTTTTAGGATATTTATTTGAGAGGAATTCATTACACTACTAATGTGGAGTATTCTTAAGAAAATCTTGCTTTTGCCTCTAGATGGCTCACCTGGAACTGCCATTGCAAAAATGTTATCCAAAAAGGAATTCCTACAGTATATTCTCATGCTATAATGGCTTGCTTTTCCAGCAGCAATGGAGAGTGAATCATGTAAATGTATTATACCTGTGTAAAAACATTCTGCCAAATTGTTTTGCCTTTTGCAAGAACAAGAGTAACAGATAGATTAGGGACAGAGTAGATTTATGAGTAAAGTAACTTTCTATTAGTCATTATTATGAGTCACATCCTAAAATATCTTAGGAAGGGCTGTCTTTCTGGCTGTAATAAACACTTTCCAGGTGCAATCCTTGCTGTGGGGTAGATGATATGTTAGGCAGTGATCACATTGTTGTCTGTCTGTTGTATTTCTGCCCTGTAAATAAGAAATGGCATTTTCTTGGGGGAGTAGGATGCAGACTACTGTATGTAGAGTCTTGAGACTTCAAATTATATAAAAGTAATAATGAATAATTGTGTTTAACCTAGTAGCAATTAAAAAATACAAAAGCACTTGAGGAAAGAACTAACAAGTTTTATTTCTCTTACTAAGCGATATGGTTCATCCAGATTTGTAAAAGTCCAGGTTAAAGTATATTTTTCTTATTACGTCCACAATAATTCATGAAGAAACGAAAAAGGACAGCTGGTGGCTGAGAACACAGTAAAATCCACCCAGCTTCCATGAGCAGAATTCAGAAAGGGCTGTCTGTGCACTTAAGCTCACAGGTTTTGTGTTGTGAGAACTGCAGTGTTTAGGGGAGTCCCATCACAGCCTGCAGATACTGTGAATTCAATGTAGAGTGCTCAGGGGACACAAACCCACACAAGCAACACAGAAATGAGTGCGCTGTTCTTGGGGCTCCTGTGTACCTCACTGGAGTGTGAAAAGACTTCCCCAATATTTTTATTTTATATGCTGTGCATTTTCGGGGTTTGTTTCTGATGTTTTTTTTAGGGTGAGATAAAAATCAACCAAAAACTGCTTACGTCACACCATTCTTCTGACTGCAATGGAGACTGTATTTATCCTTCATCTGCTGAACAGGAGCAGCCCCTTATTTTTTCAGCGGTGCCCCGCGCTGTTCCCGCTTGCGCATTCCACCTTTGTTCTGCAGGAGGAACTCCCCTTGACGTCGATATGTATTCCACACACCAGGCGAGTGCAGAGCCGGCAATCGACAGCCTCTGCGCTGCAGCCTGGGGAGAAGAATATTTCTCCAGATCATTCCTTGCATTTTAATAGTCCCGAGAAAGTAGAAGTCTCCATTGTCTGAAATGGAGAGAGTAAATAAAGGAATAAAAGAAGGGTCAGGTAATGAAGTAAGGATTAAACTAATTTGATTTTTTTGTGTGTGTGTGATTCTACTATTCAGTCACACCAGCATCTGAGAGATACATTAAATGTTAAGAATGTAGCCTCAGATTGCACAGATGACAGATTCACCAGACACTTTAAGTGAAGAACTGGGACATACAAAGACCATGACACATAACCAGACTTATAGCAAATGGGGAACAGGACTTAAATGTCTTTCAAAGTCTCTCCTGCCTTTCTGGTGCATGATTTTGGGGGAGAATTTTGCTAATATATAGTCAAAACAGAAAAAAAAAGAAAAAATCAGAACGATATTCCTCACTGAAACCTCACTCCAACTCAGCCAAATTACTTATTTGTTATAAGCCAGTAATAAAAAGATCATCGCCAAAATTAAGTTTTAAAAAGATGGTAAAAAAGGGTTGTGCCTGAATAGCTATTATGAACTTTGATAAATGTGTGTCCTTAGAAACAACATGAATTTCTCAAGGTGGCCCCATCTGTGTGCCTGTGTTGTACCTCCTGGTCACAAGTCTTTTTCCACATATGCAATAATCTCACCTTCTCTCCTCAGATTCTGGACTGTCAAGCTCCTCTACATTCACCGCAGAAAACTTAACTGTCACCTTTATTGCAACAACGGGACGTTACATGCATTTCCCCCTATGCAAACATTTAAGTCCACAATATGAAAGATGCCAGATTTTTGTGCCTTCCAAATGAGATGCTGAGAAACACCACTCAGAAGTGGCTCTGCTGGCTTTTTTTCTGTCAGGAACTCCACTGAGATGTGAACTGCAGAGCCCACTTAACCTTTATGGTCTTTTCTTCTGTAAGTTACAGTAAGACTGAGGTAGGCTCCAACTGGAAGAGCGACATTTTTAGCAGAGGCCATTTGTTAGAATTCATTCTACCTCCTACCCCATCCCCCCCAGCACACATCAAACCTGAAATCAACACAACCCTACTGCTCCTTAGAATTCGTCACAGTTCAGTACAACTAGCAAACCCAGCTCAAGAAATGCCCAGAGCTACATTAACACAGAAACTAAATATGTGCTGTCAGGTTGTTGTGTGGAAGGGAGGATCCCTTTAGGTCAAGGGCAAGGGCAACAGCTGAGCAGAGATGTGTCTGCCTGTACTGTCACTACTGTGCCCTTTGTATGTACATAAAACTTTGGTTTCCAGGGGTTTGCAGGCACAAACATCCCCCTGACACCCAAACAAATAATCAGAAATAAATAACTCATGAAGCTGTTGATAATAAAGCCAGAGAATGGCCATTCATAGAAATATGCACTACATCACTCCTCCTGACTGCATGGTGATTCATCACTATTTCCCTTCTCTCGCCTTTTATTCTCTCGATTATCTTTGCTCAGGGATTCCTTAAACACTTTCCACCTACTTTTAGATGCATTTTTGTTTGAAATGCTAGATTTTGGAAAAAGCCCTTTTCAATAGGAGTATTTCCTATAAGTAGGTCACTGCAGTAAAGGGGTTAGACGTGCAGCCTTGCTGACAAGATACTTTGCTTTCTAGAGCACTTAATGCTGCTTTACAAAAAAAGAAAGGAAGAAAAAAAAAAAAGATAGATACCCATTTGTTGACCTTTGTCTGGTGCTGGGTAAAGTGTCTTTCTGACCAGCTCAAGAGAGAGACATTAAACCAGTGATGTATAGAACTATATTTATACTCTGAATAAATAGACTAAAAATATCCCTTCAAACAGGGTAAGCTGTAATTTTAAATTGTAGCACTTCTAAAGAGCTTTCACTGATATCAGACACTCCCAGGCTCCAAGCAGCACGGCACAGCATTTTAATCAAATAACTGTGAAACCATTGCCACAAAATTGCAACCAAAATGTTTGTGTAATGTTATGTAGCTACGGAAACAAACTTGGGCTTCTAGAATTACCTTATTAACTGGTTCATAGCAATGGGCTCATTGCAGGGTTTTGGCAGAGTTGCATGTTAGGCTCTGCAATTTCTCCCCTTGCCCCAAAGATGAGTAAACCCCATGTAGGTTCAAGAATGGGCAGGCATGAAGTAATTTTGGGGCCTTATTAACTTTAGATTGATTAAGGACAGAGCAAATTCCTACTTTACCATTAACAGCTGGGACTGGTAAATCAAAGGTTCTTGAATGCCTGTAAATGCCACATGGTGTTTCTCAATTATTTTACTATATGATCTTTTCAGACCCACTTCATTTCAGTTCTAGCTACTTAGAGTGCAAGTAAAGATACAACCTTTTGGTTACTATGTGTTATGCACCTCAGAAAGAATGACACTGAAGTTACTGAAGGATTATTATTTTTTTAAATAAGAATTACATTTGAAATAATATATTTAGAGAGGCTTACTTGTGTTCTTCCTTACTAAGTTCCATTCAGGCTTTGTCAGGAACTACTGATATCTAGGAGTGCTCAGGGATCAGGAGGTCCCTCCACCCTTTTCCTTCTCCTCCACCCCCTCAAATTTTTGGTGACAAAGCACCGAAAATATTTGTATGGACTGCACTCTCTTGCTTTACAGTCTCCTTAAAACAGGATGGTTTAGTACAGAGTATTCCTTTGCTTTGTGAAAAAAAAGCAAGTATTAAATGAGATATTAATTTTCTGCTGGGCATAACACAGGGCTGTATTTTAGATGAAAGCTACTCTTTATGTACCAATAAGCAGTTATCAAAAGCTAAATATTCTATAATTTGGTCATGCTGGAGATGACCTTCAATGCTATTCTATCATTTTTTTCTCTTTTTTAATCTGCCATAAAATGTCATCAGTATCTATTGAAATCTGCCTGCATGGAGGTGGAAGGCAGAAAAAAATTGCATGTTGGTGAGAGAATAATTTTGCATGGTGTATTTAATGAATCTATATTTGGGATGAAGAATATCCAGGCTCTAGAGTGGTGGCTGTGGTGGTGCTCCCACAGGCACATGGGGAAGGGCAGCAAGGTCCCAGCTCTGCCTGGCTGGCTCCCAGAGGCGCTTGTCTTGGCTCAGAGCTCTGGAGGGGGCTGGCAGCTTTCGATGATCAGGGACTGCCTCTTGTTACTAATCTTCCAAGAGAAGCACCAAGTATGGGTAACTCTTTCTGGTCACAGAACAAGCTATGAAACACAAAGCAACCCTCAGGCATATTTTCAGTCCTCAGTTTTCATTGTCCTTTGGAGCCTGTCTTTCTGTTATTTGCAAAGGGTATAGATGTAGCTGGTTGAACTCTCTTTACGAACGACTTGTCTTGTGATACAACCTTGTGAAGTCATCTGCTTTCAGCAGGCAGAGGTAGTATCACACATAGCCTTTACCAGAGACAATTCTTCATGTAAATGAGGTACCTGAGGGTCACCAGGCTCTGCTCTCTGCTCCTGTCCTTCATGTCATCCCTTCTGCTGTAGCCTTAAGCAAATGTCACAGAAAAGTGTTTGGTTACACGTATTTCCTATCTCAAGAGAGTAGGGAGTAGTACAGAAACTTTCTCTCTTTCTCTCCCAGCAATATGAATATCAAACATCACAGAAAGCCTCTGGAAAGCCAGGCCTGCCTAGGGAGCGCCAGGGACAGCAAGCTTCTGCAGAAGCTCCACAGATGAGGAGGTAGAAGAAACCCTTTGCAGACCATCAGAAAGGAATCCAACAAACTATCTGTTAGCTGCAGCCCTAACAGTTGCACTTTGAACTCACATTGTGGGTATCTGACAGATACCACAGTACTTGTTGTCTGTTTACACCCGCCAATGCTGCCAAGGAAGGCAGACTTAGGGAGGACTATGAGTGAATCCAACACAGGGGATCAGGCAAGCCTGGTTTGGGACAGGGGCTCACCACATGTATTCAATGCTCAGCTCTGACCACCCTCCGTGGAAGGCCAGAGACCTGTCAGGAAGGTGGGTGCACTGCGAGGACGTTGCCATTTATCCACAGGCAGCTGAGAAAGGAGCTATGTAGTGAGAGCTGAAAGTAAAAGTCAGGGCAGCTGCAATAAGATCCAAGATGGCCCAGAAAGGTTTAAATCTCTGTACACTCCTTTCTAAATCTGTTTTTCTCATTTCTGCCAGCAGCAAGAATCAACCACAGTTTATGTTTAAATCTGGAAGAAACTAAAGATTTTGCTCTTGGGTGGGAGTCAGAGAAGCTGAAGATGCATGTTGCTCTGAACACAATGTAAGAGCTCTCAGCACAGTGCTGATACCAAAGTCCAGCAGTGCTGATAAAGGACCATCAACTTCAGCATGCTCTGAATATGAACGTGCTCTAAATATAAATATTTGCCTCCTTCACTTTACATGTGGAAATCCAACAAGTGGGTCATGATCCAGACATAGTGTGCAAAAAAGGAATTGTTCATGATAGTTAGAAAGGATCTGTGTTTATGGTCTTCACAGTATTGACCAGTCATAAAACTACAGCCCCTAAAAATGTGTAAGCCTGCCAATTTCATATGGAAAATAGGAGGACTTAGACATTAACGTGAAGACTGTTTTGCAAAGATGAAGTTAAGCATTAATGCCAAATCAAAGCATTCAAATTCTTAGTTAGGTTCCCAATAAGTAAAAGATGGGCTTACGGTCTTTTTTCTTTTTTCCTTTTTTTAACATAAAGATTGTAGAGGTGGTTGTCTTCTGATTATGGAGTCTAAAATTCAGATTTTCAAGCTTTCTCTGCAGCTGTGAGAATCAGAAGCTTACCTTTTCAAATGTGTAATCTGAGATTCTCATCATAAATCCAGGTTTTTAGACCTTAAAGAAAACATGAAATATTGTCAGGTTTATGATAAAATCACAAGAGTTGGCAGTGCTGCTTAAGCCTGTGTTTTCTCAGCTTTTCTACGAACACAAATTACAGGATGTTCCTAAGGTTTTCCTGGAAAGGAGAACTGTGCCAGGAGAATGCTGTGCCATTTACAATGGTAATATTCAGACTGGTTGTTCATTTCAAAATTAGTTGTTAGTCTCAATAAATAAAATACTGATTTTTTGGAAGATTTGAACATCCATAATTACTATTGACTTCAGACAGGGTTTTGATTGTTGGTGCCTCTAAAATCTTACTCAGACCAACTTTTCTTTTTAATAAGAACATCAGAATAACTGTATGAAACAAGACCAGAAGTCCCTCTAGCCCGTTTTCTATTTCTGACAGCGGTCAATAACCTCACTGAGAGAGAGCAGAGCACTATGCGTCACTTCAGTGACGCACTCTTCTGGCCTCCAGAAATAAGCAGATCAGGAACTTTCTGAGCCACAAGCATCACCAACACATTTTACAGCCTCCGATGGATTGTTCTTATACCAGAATCCTTGTAAACTTTCAGTATCTTGTATTTTGTGTTGTGTGAAGAACCTGCTTTGGTGTTCTGAGTAGACAAAAAGATGACCTGTCTGTATCACAGAAGGCATGTCAAGATTCACAGGTTCCTCTGCTAACTCTGCTGGAGCTATGTGGTGAAGATCATTTAAGCAGATACTAATTTTTCATACATGGGTTGGATTCCCTTTGGACCAGAGGATGATTAGAGTTGTGACATCTTCCGCATGGCTTTTAAAATCACATCTGTATCTTCAGCAGCCACGCTCATCTTCCTTCTACGTGTCTGCTCTCTATTATATTGGCATCTAGAAATGCTTACCAGATGCAAGCACAGTATGTACCAAGAAAGAAAAGAATTACCTAGCAAATTCTGTGAGAGAGAATCAAATACAATTCTTTCTTGGACCTATCCACTCCAGAAATTCTGGAGATGGATGCCTTAAAGTAAAACTAGGGCACTTCCTACTTATGAAAGAGTAAGTTGTGGGTGCTGTCATCTGTTTCACAAATTAGAAAAACTCAAAGAAATTTGAGATAAGCAGCAGCTACATCTCCCTAGAGATGTCTGAATATTGTTTGCCAGCCTTACAGCCTCTGATGAGTCTGTCTTTTCAGCAGGATTCCTTGTGAATATCTACCATAAACCCCGCCTTTTGGCCACATTCACCCAACTCTACCAAGACATGAAAATATATAAAAGACAGCTGATTACAAAATTAAGTGCCAGGACACATTTTATTCATAAGAACTCCCATTTCCGAGCAGTTTTAGTCTCTAAGGGAGGCATCCTCAAATGTCATTCTCCTCTATGTCTGGCCAAGAAGCACATTTTTCCTGGAGCCCACAAAGGTCTTAGGCAGAAGGAGATTCCTGTGCTCCTGCAGAAGAGCTGCCCTTCTTCCCATTCCCTCAGGGAGCAGTGATAGCAAGCTGTCATGGTTCACAGCATGGAAACAGAACCTTGAAATTGGCTGGGATGCCTGTACTGGAGCAAGCACACTGCCTGGACCTGAGCACATCCCTTGAAAGTTAGTGGATCTCAGTAAAACTACTGAATGGGTCTCCATAAAAGTTAAGTAGTGGCGCTCCCAGGTGATGGAGGAATGGCATCTCCCAGTCCTGTGCCCTCAGTTGTCTTCTTTTCTTGACAGCTTTCCCTTCAGTCAAAGGCAAGCTGCAATCATCCAGCATGACTGGTGTGGGTAGATTTGCAACACCTCAAATGAAGCATTGATTGTACTTCGAGGTCCAATATGTACCTACTATAGTAAAGAAGACTCCTCCAAAGGATGCCTCAGCTCAGCAGCCTAAGGTGAGGGATACCATTCATGGCTATTTAGCCATGGCTCCTTAGTGACAGAAGCCCACATTTGACTTGCTCTTGGCAGGAAAAAAAGCACAGCTAATCCTATTGATTAAAAGTAAAAACCCATCTTATAGTGGAGACACCATTAATGGGTTGTGAGCATGGTGCTGCTGTAACCTGCTACAACCCCACCCTTGCACAAGTTACAGCCAGTTGAGGAGAACTTGCTTTAAAGATGAATAGTCTGTAGGGTATAGGCTGAGGAGCCAGGGCCGTGTCATTCCCAGATGGCAATACAGCAATTGATGTAAGCTTTCAAAATTCTTTTCAAGGACTAAAGAGACTAATTTATATGAGTAGCTTGACTTCCAGTTTTCATCAGTGCCTGTGAATGTAAGGGAGGGGTCTGAGTATCCAACAGTAGCATTTTCCTCATGACAGAAAGTAAGGGTTTGTAATGTAGACAGACCATACCTTCTAATTTAGTCACTCTGGGACATTTTGTGATGTTATTCTCAGTGTTCCTTTATCATTTTGTTCTACAGGCTAGACTTACCTTATGTGGAGGTGAGAGAAATGGTTGTTTGCAATGAAAGCTTGATTGCTTAGGACTACAACCCAGGAAGGTCATGAATTTGCATGATAGATGCAAATTCGCAGCTTCTCTTGGCATTTGTTTACAATAGGATTGTTACTTCTTTTCCTAGGGTTGTTGAAACTACAAAGTTACCTTAAGTTATTACCCTCCCTTTACACCCGCCACACTGTGATTATGTCTCTTGAAAGATTTGAATGAAGAAAATCTTCCAAACGACATCACATGTAGATGCTTTTTTGCTCTGGGCTTTAGGAAGCATCCTGCAGCTCCTCTGTGAGGCTGATATATTTTTAGTATCTCATGCTGTTTTCAGCAGCCACCACCACCACACTGCGCACCTAGCAAAATGTAATTACCTAGTCTCTGAATCCTGCATAGGACAGGAGTCAAACACTGTGAAGACACTGGCATTTCTTGTACTTCACAGTATCTGAATTTTAAGTATGAACAGAAAATGTCACCAGAGAAACTGTCTAGTGTTTCAGCTATCTACATAGGTTACATGAGATAATTTTGGATTCTTTCTTGAATTTATATACCCATGCTACCTCCTTTGGAGGTTACAATTCTTATCCTCAAATTATAGAGCATATATTCTTAAAATCTGGAAAATACATTGAATGTATGGTCACAGGCAAGCTGCTGGTTGTTGATTCCACACTAAACCTATAGCAGATAGCACCTGTGTGGGTCAGGATCAATGATGCACACCCACAAGCCCTGGATTGCACTGCTGAACAGCTATAAATTGAAAGTTGCTTACTTAAACTGTTCCTCTCATCTGTGGTAAAATGTTCAGCCCAAGAGACATGGAATGGGGAAACCTTCTTATTCTCTTGTGGATGAGCTACAACACTATGTAGTATTGTACATCAGTTGTGAGGACTTGTTGTGATCCTGGAGTTCATGGTTTATTAAAGATTGCCAAAGAAAATGCCTGAAGTGCTGTTTATCTGCCATAAATTATTTCAAGCACTTTTACTAGTGTGTAGTATTCATGTTCTGTGCAATATTTTTATATAAATATTGTATTTATTACTAGTAGCTTGAATAGAAGAAATGCATTAAAAAATTCTGGAACTCTTACAAAGGTAGCTTTTATTTCAGGAATCTAATTGATTCATTTAAAGTGTTTGCTATAGATATATTTAAGTATGACTTAGATGTCTGTAAATGGATAACAAAGAGGCAAAGTCTGCTACTGAAATTGAATTGTTAAATGTAGTGGCCAGTAACAAATTTTTTTTTTTTTTTTTTTTTACAGCATTTATTCCTCCTCATCAGATCTCTGTGAAAAAAGACACAAGATGCATGAGCAGAAATTCCCAGTTCTAGTGATTTCACAGGAAAAAGTATAAAACATCAGAAGAGCAATGAATTATTTATTAAAAACAAAACTGAATTTTCAGTTCCTGCAATTTCCAGCAAAAGATAAGATAGAAAATGGTATAATTCTTTTAAAAAAAAAAAAAAAGCTGATGTGTATTAACCAGCTTTTTTCTTTCAATATTGACGTCTGCCTTAGGCACAGATCCTCTAAACACTGTGATTTTAACTTCAAGCATAAAACCAGTCACAAACTCTCTCTAATGGGATTATTCACATGCTTACAGTTAGGAACACAAATACATTTCCAGGCCCATGCATCTTCTGAAAAAGAGAATTCTAGGCCTTAAATCAAGACTATATTTCCTCTTGTACAGCTGAGACAGCTAGTGCTAGATTGCTGTTCTTGGGAAACCAGCTATAGAGTTATTTCCAATATCATTCAAATTGTAGGTCTTATTTTGCTTATTTTTATTTGCTTATTATTATTATTGCTGTGGTCCTTCTTGTATATTACCATATGATAAGAGTGTTGCACATGAATGTTAATAAGAAAATGGAGTGGCCATAAAAAATTAGCTTTGCTTGTCTGTAGCTCTGTGCTGCACAAAAAACCTCATCCATCTTAGTGCATAAGACATCAGTAACTTCGACATCGTCCAAAAGCAATTCTAAATACCATTTCTCAGTTTGTGCCAATTGGGTGGTTAATAGCATGAGAGCTGTAAATCAGCACAAAATGTTATTTCCAGTGAGAAATACTTAGAAACATCCTTGGTTATGACTGTTTTGAGGCTACCTACCAGTGAGTGTGAATGCTGGCAAATTAGAGACTGAACTAAAAAGGGAGGCTGTACTTCTTGCTTGAGAGCTAGCACTCAGTTTGGGAGTTGCTCTATATTGGGGTTCCAATCAAGAGACCCCAAAGTTTAGGTTTAAGACCCACATGGTGCCATCATACATGATGACGTTCTTCGCTGAATATTTCCACGGTTCCTGAATTTCTACATGGTGCATAGTGTCTTCCAGCACATTTGCTGTTTTTGAAGGGCAAAAAATAGACACCTACAAGCTAATGTTGTCAAGTAAAAGCCAGTCATAATCTCCCCTTGTGGGTGAGAGGAACTCACAATATCATCTGCTGGCTTACATTTTATGCTAACTTGCAAAAGTTGGAAAGTTACAGTGATACCAGAAGAGGACACCAATGTGATCTAAGGAATATTTTCATTTGTCAGTCACAGCTTGCTTCAAGAAATCACCACCAAAGAGAAATCTGAAATTGCCACTGCTTTTTAGTGGAGAGCACCAGGCTGTAAACTTGTACAGGAAAGGCAGTAACATAAGACTTTTCCCAGGGCTTTTTGTCTATATTGCTTCCTTCTGGTCACACAAGATGGCTTTCTGCCTGTGTTGTGGTTTAACCCCAATCTGCAATCAAGCACCACACAGCCACTCGCTCACCCTCCCCCTACCCTTGTGGAATGGGGGAAGAGAACCGGGGGGGGGAACCAAAAAAAAACACCAAACCCTAAAACCCATGGGTTGAGATAAAGGCAGTTTAATAGGACATCAGAGAAAGAGAAAATAATAATAATAATAACAGAATATACAAAACAAGTGATACACAATGTAACTGCTCACCATCCAGTGCCCAGCCCATCCCCAAGCAGCAATCACTCCCTCCCCTGGCCAACTCCCCCAGTTTCTATATTGAGCTTGACATCAGGTGGTATGGAATAGCCCTGAGGCTAATTGGGATCAGCTGTCCTGCCTGCATTCCCTCCCAGCTTCTTGTGCACCTGGCAGAGCATGGGAAGCTGAAAAGTCCTTGACTAGTGTAGACAGCTGAAAGAAGGACAGCCTGGCATCCTGCATCCCATCAGAGATGCCTGCGCTCCCACACTTGCCGTAGGGAGCCTAGCAGTCAAGCGTGGGGTCTGGTCCCTGTGGGAAGGAGGGAACCTGAGGGGCTCTCTGGTGATGGTGTCCACATATTTTGCTGAGACTCCTTACATATATTTTTCATTACCTTTTTCTTACATGACTGCCCTAAGCACATTAGAAAATTTGTTCTCTGGCAAAAACATCTACAGGATTGACAGAGTTTTCTTTATATTGGAGCTGTAATGAAAGAAATGTCTTAACGCTTGCCCATTTGAAGTACTCAAAGGTCTCTGAATATTTTTCTTTCAGTCATAGTAATACAAATGATAGGTCCTATTTCTCAGATCATTGATTAAATATATAAGCATAATAGTTTGACTGGATCACTTTTTGCCATTTATCACAACAGTTGATTATTAATTACTGATAACTTGCTCTGAAAAGAAATAAATTAAATTGAGCTAATATTTGTTAATAACTACAACTGGAAAAATTTGTTCTTTTGGAATTTAGAGAAGTGTTACATATATTATACATACTCACTGCGACTTGACATAGTGCATATAGAGCAATATTTCATATTCTATGATGGGACTGGCCACTTTGTTTAGGGAAGGATAGAGAACAACAAACTTAGTGGGTATGTCCCTATCTCCATGAAGGTTTCTATTTAAGCACTAAATTTCTTTCTTTTTGTGTTTCTTCTAAATGATTCTCTGAATCAAAAGTTTCATTACTCTGATAAATGTGTTTTTCCACCTGAGGAAGGTTTCTCCTCTTTCAGTCTCCGTTTTATGTGGCTGTTTGTTAGAGACCTACACAATGATTTAATCAATACAAAATACTCTCCAGGCAATGAGAAACCACAAGAAAGTGCAGCATCATTAAACTGAATTACAGACAAGCACTTAAGGAGACAAATAAGTATTTTGTTACTATAAAGCTTCACTTTTTTATAGCTATGATGATTGAAAATGTTTACAAAGCATGCATGGTACAGTAGTGGCAGAGGAAGAAGGCTGAGGAAAGTGCTCTAGTTGAATGGCAGCAAACTTCGGCATATTGAAAAATGGGTTGGGAGCTGAAAACCAGAGCTCTCCTCCTGTTGTGTCTGGAAAGCCACTGAGACACAGCCGGCTCACAGAGCTCTCCTGATAAGAAGACCCAGCTTGGGGCTGAGGAGGAAGCAGCAGCTCAAACCCTGAGCAAGAAATGTAGTTCCCTTCTGGTGTGAAAATGTTAGGGTAAACTCACAGATGAGAAATTGAGTATTGGTTGCCAAGGAGAAGTGCACAGGTCCCTAGGGACACCTTATAGACAGATAAGTAATTTCTATTTTAAATACACAATTGCCTTCTTCTGTTTTCTCTACTTATTTCTAAAGAGCTCTTACTTAGCTATTGAATATTAATAGCTGTGATAATTTCTATTGAAGTAATTTGAAAAAGTCATCAACCCTTCAGTAAAAAGTTGCTTGTCTGATTTCCAACATCCTCCTAATCAAGTTTTCCTTTCCTGTTAGTTAAATAAAATTAGCTAAACCATGCAGTTATCCAAAATTCCCATGACAGAGCATGCATGTATCATCCATCCTTCCGCATCTGTCTGTCTTTCTGCCAGGATTGTGTATGAACACCTTCCTTATAAAATTGAGGAGCAAAACTGAAATACCTACTTCAGTTGATGTAGTCTTTGGCTCATCTCCCTTTGTGGGAGATTAGCCTGCTGCTCAGGCTAGGATCATACATTTAATCTTTATGGTTTGCAGCTGGCATAATTATTTAGAGCAACAAAATACTGAATAACTTTCAAGATAAACAAAGCACAAAGCTTTTCTGTGAACTAGAGCCTTCTTCCATCTTTAAGATTGCATAGCTGAAGAGGAAAGATGTCTTCATAAACAAGAAAAGTCACCTAGCAACAAAAAGTTTTATTCTAGCCTTCTTCCCTTCTGCAAAAATATGCGGGCAATGGCTTGTATATGTGCTGAGCACATCCCTGAATTCCTTATGCAAAGAAATCAAATGCCTATTTGTAAAAGTATTGGGGATGTGTGCATTTTGCTAACTGGTTGTAAACCACTCTGTCCTGTTTGTGCAGAGAGAGCAACTGCATGTTGGAACTGCGTATCTGCATTGCTTGTGAATTTATACAGGCATATCCTTAATGGGAATTGAATGGCTGGATAAGATTTTTGGGTGAGTTTTTTGAAACTGTTTAGCATTGGCTTAACTTTGCCTCAGTTGACAGAAATCCAAGAATTCATTATTGACTTACAGGAGACCAAATTAGGCTTGTGATGAATGTTTTGGAAAACACTTTTTTTCTTGGTCATCACACACATTGAAATTGTGATCCAAAACCAACTAGTAGCCTGAAGGGTGTTGAAAGATGTGACTATGCACATGGGTCAGGACCCTCCTCTTCACTTCTGCTGATTATACTGCATTATGCTTAGCTACAAAATTTTTCTTCTCATCAGTTAATCACCCTACTCCACACTCCCAGTTCCTTTTGAGCTCTCTTCCTGGTGAAGGAGGAATCACTGGCATGAAGTGTGGGCAAACCTACAAAAGCATGGATTCATTAGAGAAGGAGTGGAGCTAAATGGGTTTTATCCCCTCATTAGCTCTGGTGTAATACCCACTTCTGGGAAAACCCCTCTACACATTTATTTACTCCCAGTCTAGAACTAGAGCTAGTCAGGGAATGTGCAGGAGCTTTCCCAGTTGCAGAAATTCTACACACAGTTTATAAAGAGCCGCGGAAAGCAAATCCTTCTGCTGCCTGCATAGTTGCCTGTGCCCTGGATCTTGCAGACCCCAGTCTAAATGATTACAAAGCTCTGGCCATAATTGAATGTTTGCTTACACACACAGCCATATACTTTAGAAGACATACACCTAAATACTTTTTTGATTATAAGGAACTTGATATAAACAGCTGTAGTTGTTGTACCTGTTGGTAGTTAACCAACACAGAGGAGAAGTGATCCGTGTTGGTCTCCCATGACACAAGAGATGCCCCATAAAAAACCCCATTAAGATAAAATTCTTGCTGTGAAAATGTTAGGGTCCCCTCTGACTAGAGAATGCAGCACAAGAAGGAACTGGGAATGCACTTCTGTTGTGGTTTAACCCAAGCAGGTAACTAAACACCACCCAGCTGCTCACTCACCCTGCCCCCCCCACCCTGGTGGGATGGGGGAGAGAATCAGAAGAAAAAGTAAAACCCGTGGGTTGAGATAAAGGCAGTTTAATAGGAAAGCAGAGGAAGAGAAAATAATAATAATAATGA
>VZTL01073406.1:2150-21370 GCA_013400535.1 Scopus umbretta | reverse complement strand
CCTACCAGTAGAAAGCCAGTGGGAGCTCAGAGATACTGCTTCTCAGTGGGTTTGTGGGCATTCACTGCTGCACAAGGAGGGAGCTGCCCACCCGCACCAGCTCAGGGTGCCCATCTCAGGTTGCCCAGCTCCCAGCCTTGCTACGTCACCTGCGACAGGCATTGCTGACCCCCATGCCAGAGCCCTGCCTGGCTCCCAGGGCACCCGCTTTTCCTCCTTGCCCTCACACAGCAGTAGCAACTGATCTCGCTCCCAGGGAGACGGCTTTGGAAGCAGGATTTGCCCCAGGAGGCACAGAAGGTTTATTTTAAATATACGATGAAAGAAAAACTAGCAACATTTTTTGTAGTGTGAGAAGAGATGTCTTAAGAGGTTTTATTGTCTGCTAAAGCATTGGCCTGTCTCCCTCTAAAGCTTGGCTGGCATCAGACAGAGGCGCCATGGGTAAGGAATAATTGAGGTGGTTCATCTCAACCCCAATAGAAAGTAGATCACTTTTTTTTTTTTTTTATCTATATGAAATTTGTTCATCTTATCCTGTTTGGTAAACCAGACTTAGCAAAGAAACTTAGGAAGGACTTGGCTAAAAAGTGACACTTTTGGTTCGATGAAGTTATGAGTACACTGGTGTAGCAAGCCTGGTTGTACATTTCTTTATGCTCAAACATTTCTAGATCTTTCTTTTTTCCCTTTTGGCCGGCATTTCCTCCTCCAGTTAGATAGGTCTTCTCAGGTGTATTGTCCTAGGACCATCACTCATAGCATTGTATAGAAGTTTGGTTTTGAACAACTTTAAACAAACTTGCATAGAAGTATTGGTTTTTAAAGTCGGTCATTTCCATAGATATCAGAAAGCTGACTGGCATTAGCATCAGGCACTTAAAATAACCTTGCTTTAGTGCACTCATTAAGCCTTCAGTTCCTTTAACTGTATATATTATATTAGCATGTGAATGTGTGTCTGTGCCTTTCATTTCTTCATGAACTTTTTGGTAACTCCGTAAATGTTTTTTATTCCTTTGTTCCTCTTGGAAGGAAAACAGTAAGCTGCAAAGAAGTGATATGAAATAGAATAAAATTTCTCCTCACATCAAGGGATTGAACTAAATCCTGCATACAGTTTGCTTTTAGTTTTCCAAAGGTGTAGTTACTATGGTGTTCCCTAAGTATTAGGTAGTGTTGAACTGGTTTTAGCTAAAACAATTCAAGGTGGTATCTGCTCTTGAAACATGGCTGAAGGAAATGAAGCTCCTGAGGGCCAGTTCTGCTATCAGTCCTGGAAGGCCTGGGAGTCAGAAAGGCTCAGGAGTGCCAGCCCTGAAGGAGGAGGGCTGTGTGTCTTCAGGAACTGCCCACGTTGGGGAAGGTTCCCCTGCTCACCAGGCTGGAGACTCTGCAGGGATCATTCAGCAGCCCATGCAGAAAAACCCCTGCAGTGCTCAAAGAGAGGGAACAGCACCTTCCATCACAGAGTGGGTCACAGACCTGGGAAAATTAGCTAGCAGTTCAAGGCAGGTCTTTGCAACTCGGGCTAATTAGAAATGCAGTGTGTTGACTTTGCCGTTAGACACCCCAGCTTTTGCCATTTTAGGGACGTGCTTTTCTCTAGTTATCAGTATTGCTCACAGTCTGTTTCTCAAATCTGGGGTTGTTTGCCATCTGTGAGATTACGTATTTATGTAGATAGTTAAATAGCTCACTCTGACACACTGCTTCCATTTCTATTGTCCTAGTTTATAAATTTACGTGGTTACAACATTCTCTAATTCAGTGTTAAGAATAACATCCTTAGACACAGACATTAGTAATATTAACTCCTGCCTCCCCAAGTATGGGAAGCAACTATTAGTAGCATTAGTATTCTATTAGCAGACATTTCAGAGAGAATGAAATCTGCTTAAATTAGAGCTAACTGAAAAAGGTAATATATCCATTAAATATTAATATAGTTTTTTCATTAAAATATTCAGAGGACACATCAGAATTGTCATATAGCTTTCCCTTCTGTTTGTGGAATATCTGTGATCATAATTTTCTTCCATTCATTCCTTATTTAATGAATTGATTATGAATATTTGAAAGTCAAGCTGTGCTGCTCAGTTGTTATTCATCAGAGAAGTCGCACAGTACTTTTTACATATTCAGGCATTTATGAAGCAGATCCTCGCATGTGCCAGTTTAAAACTTTGTTTCCACAAATTCTCTGTGATGCAGCTTTGAAACTTCTGTTTTAAAAACAGTTGAACACCAATTATTTCTAAAAGTGATAAGAACTGTGCATTTGGGGGTGAATTCAGCAATACGGACTCTCCCAGATGCAAACATCCATGTGCAGGACTGACCTAATAAAACAGTAAGACAGTAATAAAAATGCGTATCTCCCAAAGTGGCTGCTTGTGTTTAAAAGTTGAATTATACTTGGTTTTTAGCAAATCTAGGGAGAGATTTATCTCAAATAACTGTAGTACCTCCAAAGGTCTATTCATTGCACCCTCTCTTAGATATCTCTGAATGTATCAGTCTGTTTGCAGCGAGTAGTGAGGCAGCACAGACGACCAGCTTAGACACGCCATTTTTACACAGCTACTGCTGGGTGAAATGAATGTGGCTGAACAGTGCAAGTCTCAGATGTTGCACTGGTTGGTTGTTGCATCCCTTGCAACCCAAAAGTGAAGCCAGTTATGAAAAGTACTGCTTGACATAGATATAATTATCAGCACCTGCTTCTCTGTTTTTTTTGAGTTAAATTGGAGCTTTTAGAGAGATTATTTATTAACTGAGGTTTTCAAGTTCAAAGAAGCCATTTCTGTGTAATCTCTAATTTAATTCTGTGTGGTACTAAACACTGCTTGTTGCACTTGTTCAGACTATTCCAAACCCATTATCTGAAAGTATTGGAATGACTTGCAAAATTTGAACCCATGGAAAAAATAGCATGCTGCTTTTTTTGCCTTTGAAAAAAATTTGAACTTGCTATATATTCAAACTGAGCAACAGGGCTTCTGACTTGTCTAAGCAACTCCAAATTCAAGATATCTTAAAGTCTTGTAGAGCCTCTCATGAACTCTGGAAGAGGAGCAAGTAATATTTAATCAATGCTGGAAGAGATATAATGGGAAGTAAGCTCTACAACATCTCAGAATATTATTGCATGGGGTTTTCAAGCACTATTATCTTCAGGAGCACTTGAAATATTCATGTATTTAGGCAATTGATAATTCTGGAGTGCCTCCCAAAATAATATTGGATTTTTCATTTAAGGCTTTTCAAAGCAGCACAGAGTGCTCACTCCCAGAACATCCAACATCTGTAAAGCAATTTAGGTTAACAACCCAAAAATGGAGGCACCACTAGCCAATATTAAAAATGTAGATCTTAGCTACATTGCAAAGAATCTGATGAATTGTAATACAGCGCACAACAAGATGCCAAGCACTGATCTTTTTTTTTAGAACAGATGTAGCCTCATGCTGTTGAATCTTCATATTCAAATAGACACATGAGAAATGCATAGCATTTAGCACATTCCTTCAGAGCAGTAACTCCAAGGGCGAGTTAAAATAACTATCATTATTTCTCTGACTGTTAACAAAAATAAATTCGTACTGCATATCTTTGTCTATCAGTACAGTATAACACATTTATAGGGCCTCCCTGCTTGTTTCCTTCAAAGAGTATGCAGTAAAATGCTTTCATTTGCAGTGTGGGCAATCGCAAGGACTGTTCACCTGCAGATCAGGGATTCTCTGTGCTGTACAAACAAGGCACAAGGACACACTGTCTAAATGGGATGAAGCAGATAGGCACTGTGTTTGAGCTTCACAGTACTGTTCTTTTAATAAACATTTCATTTTCTGTATAGCATTGGAATCTGCAACTTGGCTTTAATAGTAACACAGAGCTGACAATGTGACAGGGACTTTACAGACATTAGCAACATGCATCCTGGGTCCCAAAGGGCTTTCGGCTTCATACATATTCCATATATATGGATATATAACAAATATATTCAGCCGATATAGCAGCTTCAGGAGAAGCATCAAAAGAAAGGCAGCCAGCCTGTCATCTATCCTGATCACCACTATTTTGTTGAACTCTGCATTCTGATTCATTCCTTGTATTTAAATTGGGAAATACTACTAACAATCATTGCCACTCTCTTCAGTGATTTTGATACCTTCTTTTAAAGGCAAGCCAATACTGAAGGGCTGGCCAGCTGGTGAACTAGGTGATGATAACTCCTCCAGAAATAATGATTTCATGAGCTGCAGAAACAGTGTGAAAGTTCTTTTCAGAAATATGAAACCATTTAAAAAGCACCATCTTACAAGTTTTTTCCATTAAAACATAAGTCTCTGGCTTTCCACATTAGACAGCCAAACTGTAACTATTAATCTGATAAATTCCAGTCTCTATTTATTGCAGAGCTAGGAGAGACATTGGCTTTTGGAGAATTTATCAACTATTCACAAGTGTTAATGTTTGCAAAGTTGCTAGGTTGGGCTATGCATCTGCACAGCTATTTGGAGGGAGATAAAGGCAACTTAAAAAAAAGTCCTATCTCTCCATTATGATATTATTAGATGCTCTATGGGTGGGTTCTCGCTTGTCTAAGGTTATTCCATTCCAAAGATCTTAAGTGTTGTCCTTAAGATACTACTGTCCTTGGAATCAGAGACAGGACAGCAGACCATTGTTTTCCTGAATTAAACATACAGTAGTGTTTGTCAGCTCCCTATGCCCCTCTTTTTCTTTACATCTCTCATTTCTGAGGGCATTTCTTGTTACTTCAAGCCTGCTTAATATAACTGGCCAGAGAACAACAGTTCCATTCTATGATAACTTTAAAGGTCTCAAATTCTTTTTGTTCCACCCTGGAACACACAAAACATGGTCTGTGGAAAATATCACAAAACAGAACTGCTGCATTTGTCTATTTTAAATTGGAAAAAAAATAATCACATTTTCTAAATCTGTTTTTTCCTTTTCTCTCTCTGGTTGGAAGTGATCTGCACCACAGGAATATTCACATTTAAAATTTGTTGAATCTGTACTTCTTCAGAAATTTTTATGCTTTGACAATGCAGACTAATCCATGGAAACATATTTAGTCAGAAATTTCTGGTCTTTTATTTTGTTTCAACACTGGGGAAGGTCTGGTTATGGAGAAGGACTTCTGATATTTGCTGATGTCTCTGCATGACAGTGTGATCTCTCTCTCTGATTTATTCATCAATTTTTACTGCAAAGTCATCATGCCACAGATGATTATATAATCCTGCCACTTAAGGCAGTCCAAGACTCTTCAGGAAGAGCCTTTCCATAGAAGTTAACTGGGAAAGCGTTAGCTTATTCATTCGTCCTGGTGTATGCTAGCATGTGCCACTCCTCAGCAGATTAGAAATGAGAAATGAGATTAGAACTTTCTCAGAACTCACAATATTCTGTGATTTCTCTCCTGTTTGCTGCCTGAATGTGGGCTCTCCAGGCCATGCACTTGGTTATCTCACTTGTGCAGACTCCTGGCTCTGCGTGGGGTCTGTGCACTCCCCAAGGGCATCTGAATGCTGCTGGCTTTGTGATACCACCAGTGCTGGTGGAGCAGGTGTCCTCCTCCAGCTCTTTCTGTCCCCACGTTTTCTGCTCCAAAAGCTGAGCATACCTTGCTCCTTCCACTTCATCAGATGCCCCCCAATCACCCCTCAGCAGCACAGAGGGCTAATCAGACCCGCATACACAAGTTGGCTTGCAGAAGGGACCGGTATTGCTGCTGTCTTCCATTCCCAACCCAAGCAGCAGTCCCAGGACTCAGTCTGACAGGGGTGCCAAAGGGTCAACATATTAGCACAGTTGCACTCTGTGCTAAGATATGACCCTGCTGTTCCATTTGCCAGCGTCTTCATTCTGACCTTTCTATTGCTGGCACATCTTGCAGGCCCAAAGTAGCTCCCTGGACAGGTGGTTTAAATGCTGCTCACAACTTGTTTCTCCACGTGTGCTTGTGAGGCTTTTGTTTGCACGTTTGCTTAGAGCTAACATTAGAAGAGGTTGGAAAGGCAACTTCTAAAATAAATCTTTCTGAGTGCATTTACTATGCATGACAAATCTACATACATCTATATAACGAGGTGTGGGAGCTTTGCAGCGCTTCCCTAGGACACGTAAGCTCTGCCTCAAAATGGTGACATGAATAAATAAAGGTATACTCATAAAACTGCACTGACGCTCATTGATCCTGTTACACCAAAGATTTACATGGCAGCCTACTGTATTTCTGTCCTGGTGGTTATAATTCTTGCATAATTTCTGCCAGTCACCTGACCTCGGTGTTTTAGTCTTGCTCGACAAAGGGGTGGGAACTTGGCCTCACTGACGTCAATGGTAAAATCCCCATTAAGTTCACCAAGAGAAGATTTTCTTCGCCCTTTTATATAGCTCTAAATGAGGGGTTTGTATATGTGTCTTCAGCAAAGCAGACTTTTGCATCTCTAAAGAGAGCTGAATTGCAAAGACAGCACAATGAGAGATGCTACCTGCTGTAAATTACATAAGTGAACTAAAAAGCGATGGCACAGAGGCTTCTGAAGAGAGGCAAAGCGTGAGGGCTGTTGTGCTGACGTTTGTAGCAGATACCGGGTTCAGCCCAGGGCCTGACCACACAGCCTTCTCCCTGCTTGTGTGAATGATGTTCACCAACAGCAGGAGTGTCTCATCAGGTCTTGGCTAAGGTCACCGATTTCAGAGAATACAGTTAATGCAACTCTGACGGTTTCCTGAGTAGATCCTAGATGGCAGGTTTATTGATTGATACGAATTGTGCAAATTCACGAACCCTATAAACAAATGCAAACCTCTCCTCTGCTGCACAGGGAATAATGCAATCAGAAGCCACTTCTCTAGCGCAGGGTTGTCAGACACAACAAATGTGTCTTTTGGTTTCAGCTGCGAACGCTGGTCTTCCCACCAGGCCCTGTTGTTGCCTAAAACACACTGCCCTGAAAGAGAGACAAGGGATTAGGCAAATGTACCTGTGGTAAACAGGTCTGTAACTGCAGACCCTACCTTGCAGACTTGAGACGCTAACAAATGAAAGCTGCAGGAAGCCTCTCATACGGCTAGTGCATCAACATAAATATCTGACATATTTATTTATCATTGAGCTATTCCTACACAGTGCCAATAAGAAGTTGGTCTAAATTACCTAAAAAGTGCAACAGATGAACTGATTATGCATTCACTGGGGAAAAAAAAGAAAAAANACAAAAAAAAGAAAAAAAAAAAAAAAAAAAAAAAAGATGGCACTGAACTATCTGATGAGAGAAAAAAGACGACAACATCTGTGATTCCTCCTTACAAGAAATGGCTTTGCACTGTGGTATGTTTCAGGAGGGTATTTACCTTTGTCCTGTGTTCCACTTTGGGTTACAAAGAGAAAAAAGCAAATATTCAAGCACAGATGATGTCTTTGTGGCAGGACCCAGCCCTACAGGAATACTGAGAACATGTAAACAAGTTAAAAATGTTTATTCCTACTCTTCATGTCACTGGAGTTTCTCTAGTATCACTAGAAGAATCCAAAAGTAGGTGACAACATGCTTTAATATGACGAGGTTGGTTTATATGAAGAGGTTTACTGCAAGAGATAACATAACTCAGGGCAGCACGATGTCAAGGTTTTCCCTCACATATACAGACAAATGACCACGATTTTTCCTTTTGACCTTTAATACTAGGTAATAACAAGCACTCATGAAATAATCTTAAACGGATCCTACTGAGGGATTTTCCTAATGCAGAGTCCATGCCCCATGCACACACTTTGTCTGTGCAGCCAATATTTGCAAAAGTCCTGGTCTGACTCCAAAGGAGTGACCTTTGCAAGGAAGAGCTGGAGAGGCAGCGGGGGCCCTGGGCCTGTCTACATGGCCACAGCCAGAAGCAGCTTAGGACTCACTGTCTAGTTGGAAAACATCAGGTCTAAAGGCATCCTTCAGTTAATCTTACACCGAGCCACATATCTTGCAGGGTCTGTAGTTGTTTCCTTAAGAGAACTGAGGCTGAAGGCCCAAACTTCTTTTTTCATGTAGGGATTTTTATCCCTATCTTAACAGATAAAACCTCATAGTTAAGGGCTTACTAGCTGCCCGTTTTAAAAGAGCTTCTTGAACTTTCCATACATGTGACTCTTCTCCAGAAATGTTAAAGATAACATTCTGCCTTGCCTACGGCTGGAGGTAGCCACCACAGGTACTTCTGCCAGCTGGGAGATGAAAGACATAGCTCACAGCAGCAGTCAGTGCTATAAAGAGTTGCCCCAAACTTAACAGAATAGAAAATGTAAGAAGAATATAAATAGATCTAAAATTTAGCTAGCAGTAGTATGTCAGGGTGATTGCTCAACTGATTATGAAATGCCGTAACTTCTTAACCTCATTAGTTGCTTCATAAAGACTTAATGGGGGAAAAATCTGTTTTCAGAAATTAGTTTTGCTGAGTATTTTTGTACAATGTGTGTTAAAAGCCAAAAATATTGACAGACATCACTGGGGTGAGGCAGAGTACCAAAAACCACTGCAGGAAATAAATACTTGGAAGATGATGGGAAATATATTTGAGCCAATTTGCTTTTTATTTATACCAGTAAATTTAGGGGTTAACTCCAATCAATACTGGCATTAGAATTATGAAGACAGAAAACTAATGGGAGAGAAATTGATTGAAGCTTCTGCGCCTGCTTTTCCTGATGCAGGAAGGTAAAAAGAAAACAAGTTTTCAGAAACAAAAATAGAAATATGAAATTGTGATATAAATTAAAATCCAGGGAAGATTGGCCAGAAAAATGCTAGACTTAAATGAGCATTAAAACAGCACCAGCTTGTTCCTGGGGATCTCGTGCTATTTATTGCATGGTTTGCTAATGAAAGGTGCCAGACTCACTCCTCTTACTGTATAACAACACACCAAGGAGTTCTGGATAGAATACAGGATGATACTAGTGTGTCTCAGAAGCATAGGCAAAGCCAAATAATGCCATCTGGTAGCCAGGTTTTAGCGAGTAAACGCAAAAGCTGGTGAAAGGTTATGACAAGCACACCAAAGCTTAATAATGCAGAGACATTAATCCTTTCTCCCCTGCCTGATTACCCCAGCAGAGAGTCTGCACCAGCCTGTTCTCTGTAAATGATTCAATTTAGCTTTTTTTTTTTTTTTACCCTGGGCATGCTTGTACAGCATTTAGCATGTTTTCAGCATTGCCCAAATAATAAATTAACGACCAAACAGAAAAAAAACTAAATTCTATTACCTCAAACTCGATCTTCCCAAGGTACAATCTGTGCCTAGAATTAATTTTATGCAGGCAAACTGTACTCTTAAGCAAAAAAAAACAAAAAAACAAAAACAAAAACAAAACCAAAAAAACCCCCATGTCTTCTCTGAGAAGTTTCACAAGGTATAAATATGGCATAAACAGGTGTGGTTTTCCTTGTGGTCATTTGGTGCAGTTCACTCCTCATGTCTACAGGATTATTAAAAAGTTTTACCCAAGTCTTTGCACTCTGAAGGCTGGTGGAAAGGCAGTAGTACTTGCAGATCCCTGCTCCCAGAAGATGCTAACCAAGTAGTTTGAATCCTAGGATCCCTTATCATGTCCTTTGCTGGGTCACTCCCATCACCAAAGGTTCTTCACAGCATCAAGATCAGCATGAAGATAAGTTTATGCAGATGTTCACCCTACTTCAAGGGCATCATCTTGTGCCTGACCTAGGATGGTCAGGACATGGTGTCCTTCCAAAGGAGCTGCAGGAGAACAAGATCTGTTTGACTCTGGTGCAACTAGTACAGATTATTGGCTGCGATAAAGGATCTATTAACTGTCTTGCTCCAAACCATCCATGCCATCCAAGGCTGACCCTGAGCATATGGTACCTGTACTGCTATAGAGAGCCCACAATCCCTTCCCCCTCTGCATTCAAGCCCATCTTGCTTCATATACACTGGCCACATGGCACTTGACAAGCTGCTCCTCTGCTCTCAGCTGCCATTTGGCTGATAAGTGCTGTCTCCAAGCTGCCTGATGTGTACAGCCAGGGCAGGGACTAACCTGAGCTGAAAGGCAGGCGATCCTCCCAGAGACAGCTCATCCTCCGGGGATGGAGAGTCATGGTGAGCTAGTCTATGTTTTGGGAAGAATAAAAGCATGTTTTAACTTGTACTGGGAATGAAGGAAAAAAATAACCACGCTGTGGGTTGAAGAGCTGTTCTGGCCTCTGTTAACAAACAGCTAAGATGCAGTGTTTTTAGATGGAAACCTAAATCCATAGTGGTTGGCTCTAAAACTGGCTGTGGCCCATGCCAGGGAGAGTCTGCCAGGTGAGACGCCTGCATGTTGTTCTCCATCAAAGGCTGCTAGACCATCTCCATCAATGGCTGCTGGAGAAGGAAACTGAGCCCTCAAGGGAACAACTACATTCTCAAGATTCACCTCTCTGGAGCGTGAACCCAGTGTATGCAAGAAATGCAGATCCCTAGAAGAGACACTGTCCACTGTATTTTTTTTAAGGATCAAACTGTCCTTGTCCTAATGAATTCTTTGGTAGATGTGGAGGCATCAAAGCTGGTGGACGGACTGTGAAATCATATAATGGAAAACTAGGAGACAGGTCATAAATTGTTCAGCATCCAGAGGTGGTGCCTACCTATGGCAAGCTTATCACCCTTACCTCTGCAGCTTGTAGAAGCCTGAACAAATAAATATAAATCATCCACAAAGTAACAAAAATAGGTAATGGAATAGCGACTTATGTACTAGGATAGCCTGTCCTTTAAATGTCCCCTCTGGCTTGCTGGGTAATGCCCCCATGAATACTTGTAATTAATAGTAAGAAATGAGCTCAATACTTCCTAGTGACAGAAAATAATTTTGAGCTAGATCCCATTTTTTTAAAAAAAGAAAGACTGATGCTCCTTCCTGGAGTACGTGAACTCAACTTGGGCACATGCAGCAGGCAGAGCAAGCCAGGCAGGTGCCCATCCCAAGGACTCTGGGTCTGATTTCGGCATGTGCCCAGTGGCTATGAGCTGGTCCTTGCTTTGGCCGCTCATCCTGAGGGCTCAGAGTGCTTGCCAGGGTTCGGGACGTGCACTGCTCGGCTAACAGGGCTCACACTTGGCATGTTGGAAAGTTCATCAGCCATGCCTGAAATTCTGTGTATGGAGGTAAGACACTGGGAAAAGGAACTCTAGAATATGTAACTCTAACAGTTTTGTACAAAATATGCCCTTTCAGCCAGCAGCAAACTGAGCCAATGCCCATGGCCCAGTGCTTATTAATGCAATCCGCTGGGTTAGGCGAGCACAAAAGAACTTTTTTCTGTGTCAGTCTGCCAAGCTCATTTAAAGCAACCAGTACCCTTGCAACTTCTTGCAGGTCATGGCTGTTGTTGGTTGAGAATTCACTTGAAACGAGAACAGCCACAGTGTTTTTCATTGTGGGAAAAAATTTACAGAGAATCACCCAAGCAAGGCCAGTTTTGGACCTTGCATCTAACTCAGCTAGAATATCATTCATCTTTAGGGTAGCTACCCCAGCTGCCATTAAAAGGCCAAGGGAAGTAAGGTTGAAAACTCAGTTTCAGTTGATCACATGGAGCAGTGAGCTGAAGGCTGACTAAAAGCTCGTATGTTGAAGGCTGAGAAGCATGAAGCAGGCTTTGACTATAAAAAGCCTAGGTCAGATTTCAAGCAGCGGTACCATAGTGTTCGACCTGGAAATCGTGCAATGCTGAACAGAAACAGAACAGAAACCTCTCTCAGAAAACACACATCACTCAAATATTTCCAGCATTTTTATTGATAACCTGTAAAAACAAATAAGCTTGTTCTGGAGTGTCTTAAGGTATTCAATAGGTGCTGACTCAATTGCATTCCAGGGGAACTGCTCTGAAGCATGGAGAAGGATGTTGAACATAACTACCATTCTCATCATGGAAAAAAATGTTGTGATATTTCCAACCTATGTACTTCCATATTGGGGAAGAGTTGCTGGACATGCCATGTCAACCTATGAAAAGCCTCTCATAGTGGAGTGGAAGGACTCCTGCATGGATGAGTTTCCTTGGCAGGTATTTTTTAATCCATCTAGCACAATATATACAAGTCTGCCCAGCTAGGATTTTCTTCCTCCCGTCCATACTTATATTCTCCACACTAGCTAGTGTTCAAACCACTGCTCCTGCAGTGGCCTGTTTGTCAGCAAGCTCAGCTCTGCAGTGTAAACTCCTGTAGATTCACGAAGATAAGCACAGCTTTCGCCCCTCTGTTCTCCCTTTGGGCATCCATCCAGCTTGCCTTGTCCTTTTGTGCCTATTTCATCTGACTGTCTTAAATGTGACAGAGACTCCTGACATTATTGCCCCGTGCCCTGGTTATGTGTTGCTCTGAAAACACTGAAGCAGAAATTGGACGGTCAAGGTGCCTTCAGCTCAGCAGAAACTTGGGATCCTCCAAGAAATACTTCAGTGAAGCTGAGGTGACAGGTGGAAAAAAGGCAGCAAGGCTGGGGAGGGAAGAAAGACGTATTTTTCGTTATTTTAAACACATGTACTTGTCTTGATTCATAATGGGAATTTGGGTGGGAAGCACAGCTGTGAGGACAGAGGGAGAGGCTTATTTTTATTATGAAAATATGTGCTAATTGTGACTCAAAGCAGAGAAGAAACGTGAGGCAGTGTATGATTTAGAAGCCACCTGCAGTGGAAGTGGGGAAGGAAAAGAAAAAGGGTAAAAGGATACTACATTCTTCACATCCATCAATTGAAAATATACCTATTTCTTCTCTAGTGACTGAACACCAGCTAGCCAAGCAGCCTCAGAGCACTGAGAACCTCAGATTCAACACTGCTTCTGGCAATAGCTTTTATGGCTTGGTTCTAGCACCTTTTATTTAGACTTGTGTGAGCAATTGGGTTTGGGTGGAATGAAATGTTTCAGTTGACCCAAAACTGACATTTGTTTTCGCTCAGTCTTCTAAAAAAGCATATTCTTTCCCTTTCAGGCATCAATTTTTATTATGTTTGTGTTTGTTTAAAGTCAAGTAGTGGAAATGCAGAGAGGCATGATTTATACATGCAAGAAATTGGAAAAAGTTCTCTTCTTTCTCAGCAATGAAAAATCCAGGAATGTCCACATCACTCTCCCATGTTCTAACAGAACTCTCTTTGAGCCTTTCATTTTCTAAGAAACTTTCAACTCCCAGGCTATGGGTGATTCTGAGCAGACTCTGTATTAAATGCCTGATTATGTATTGGTATTGATGCTGATAAGGAGTCAGGCACCCAGTTGCTGCACATGTTGGGTTAATGTCCTAATGCTTTTTTTCTCAATGGCTACGGCAGTGCTCCATCCAAAGTAGAATAGCTGCATCAGAAGAGACCCGTAGCATGGTGTTAATTAATCTCAAACTATTTGGCAGAGATAGATCAGGCAGCAATTCAAAGAGCATAATTTGAATTAATAGACTAATTGCTGCTGGTCTGAGTTTTTTTGAGCCTTACTTTGTTTTTGTTAATACCCAGAATGTAAATGTGGGTCACTAGCACAATGTTGTCTTGGGGCCTCAGATGCACTCTTGTCACGAGGTGCTGGAGGAGTTCTACCACAAGCGCCAGGAGATACATCTTGTTCTGTGGTAAACCATATAAACTCCAATGGGCCCAGTACCTCTGAAACACTAAAAGCAGCTCCACTGGTTCCAATTGCCATTCTAATTTCCTCTTAACCTAACTGATTCAGCCCTGGAAATGGCTCTTGGGCCAGTGACCCTCAAGAGGAAATACAGCAGGATTTTTTTTTCTTTCATTTTGTTTCTTTTAAGTCTTGTAGGCGGCTAAAAAAGCAGAAGGGCTCATAATTCCCATTGAGTACCTTCTGCTTTCACCTTTGAAAAATCCTGCTGTGACCCTAACGTCATTGTTTAGGTGTCTAATACCTTTGAAATCTACTCCTAAAACACTTCATCCTTTATGCAGGAAAGTGCAATATTTTATGCCTGACTGAATAAGAAAAAGGCACATTAAGGAGCAGACGAAAAGTAAAATTTGGGTTGCTACTCTCTCAGTTCCAAGAACCAAGAGGGAGTTTTGGTGAGGGATTAAAGAAGGAAAGGAAAAAAAAGTTAGGAATATACTGACTCTATGGCCAAGTTTTGCCTATTCTCCCACTCAAACAAGTTCTCATTGTCTGCTGCTTTATATGAATTATCATGAAGCACAACCTGACTGCTCTATTCTGCTTACTCAGTAAGCACATGTAGCCTCTGACAACACTCATAACTTGTGTATGTCTACTGGGATAATTTCAGTATGAAAAACATTACGTAAAAATCAAACTCTTCTCCAGCTCTTCTGATACGGTTTGTCATGAAAACACAGTAAGGAGATAGATATAGCTAGGATTAATACACAAAGTCTCACAGACCAAACATTTTTTCTTAGGCACCACACAATGTTCTGCTAATTATTTTTTTTTCTTCACACCCAAAAGTTGGCCAGGAGGTGCTCTTGAGAAGACCTTTACAGTGAGCTTCATTGAGCTCTGCAGTGGAAGAATGCTCCTAAGGGACCATGCATGAAGCAATATAGAGGGTGAGTCAATTAGAAAATCATCTATGTCACGTGATGTAGGAAGTTCTGTGGCTGGTATATATACTACAGTTTTCCCATAAATAGAAGTGGGAAAATTGTTACTGTAAAACTTGAATGTGTAGTTCATTTGAGTGTGATCTCACAGAGGGTTGTTGTGGAGTTCCTATTTGTTGTTATTTGGTAATTAAGCATAGCTTGTACATCTGAAACTCTTTGTCTATTCATTCTGCTTTTAGACTTGGAGCAGCAGATGCCATACGAATTCACAATAGAAGATGATTCAAGCAAATATTTCTATCTATTTTGGGGATTTGCAAAGGCTTCCTCAGCCCTCATAATTCTGCTCACTAATTCCTTGACTTCTGTCATAAATCTTGTGTTTTGCTAACTCACTCATTAGCCCAGACAAGCAACATGCAACCCTTGGCACAACTCAGGACCCATCTTCTATGTATTAGATAGAAAGCAACAAAATATCTGGCTTCTTCACTGGAAATTTAAGCCTAATACATTTACACTTTGCTTTTCACTGCCCAGAAAAAAATGTTGATGCTTGGATTTCCTAGGCTTAGTTCTTTTTTCAGTTAGGCTGCGTTTTACCCTGGTGTACTTCCATTTCATTTAGAGTTACTGTTTTCCAGTGAATAGAGAATCATTAATCACACATTGTACCTTCAAACAAAATCCACAGACACTTTTCTTATTCTAAAGGGAAGCCCTCCCTCCTCCTCCAAAGTCCCATATTTCACAAAAGGTTTCCCACTACTCGGAAACTAACCAGCGACTGGAAGTCTGTGTCTCCAAAAGCCATGGACTCAAGAAAATAAATAAATAGACTACTACCAGCTGTTTAAGTTAAAAGTGATGTAACTGTTGAGATGTGTGCTTCCATACACACAAACAAGATAAGCGATGGTCAGGAAGGATTTTTTCATAAGTACCGAGTTATTTGATGTAATTAAGTAAGAATTTTAGTCAAGAAAACACACATACAAAAAATATTTTCTAGCATGAATAAATGTTAAAAGTTTGCTCTTTGGTGTATAATCTGTAGCAGACATACAGAAACTGGTAGGAATTTATGAGGTTATTTCATTTGAAATTGTAATGCATGTATGATGAGAATATGGTTAACTGGGAATACGAATAGCATCAGTAAAGGCCAGCTCCTTTAGAGTACTGAAAAGCAAGTGCTAACCTATTTGTCTACTACTTTGCAATCAAAATTTCAACAGCAAAACTGCACAATCTTTTTCTGGAATCTTGACATTACAATGAACTTACTTTTGTCATATCTATTCAGAGAGCAAACAAAAATAGGATTCTGTAAGTCCTTACATCCCTGAAAGTCTTCCTAAATCTCGAAGTCACTGTCGAAAAGGACCAATTTAAAAGGGGCACAGTAAGCAAGGCCTTCATTGTCGAGCTGCAAGTGAACAAGTTATTTGCATGCTACCAGTTATATGCTATTGTCAGTTTTTCTATTCACTGTGACAAGGAACATGCTTTGATTTGGACACTTTGATCTGGGCCACAGCCATATTATCTATTCCACTGGTGTTAATATATGTAGCTAAATGATTGCTATAGCACCAAAATTTTTAATGATGATGAGGCTCAGAATGAAATTATATAATGAGTTATTCCCCAAAAAGTGCTGAGTGTGTCTTTTGAGGGTTTCCATCTAATATCAAGTGATGTTTATGTACACACATCACTGTGATCCACTTGGAAATCCAAGCCTTGATAATAAAAGTCCATTTTTTACCCTTTTCTTTTAGGTCAATACTGCTGAAAGTATTGGGGAACAACCTGTTTTCTCAATAGAAAATGTATGAACCCCTCCACCCTGCCTTCCTAAGACTTTTTCTGTGTCTTAGATTTTATGATTGACAAAATAATGATAGCTGTGTCCTTTCTAATTTCTTAAAGGAATGCAGCTAACACTACCCAGAAGGACAAACAGCCAGGGGAGCTGGGAAAGGAGAGAGGTTGCACGTATCAGGAAAACAAGCAGCATAAAAGCTTCCTGAAAACATTCAACTAAAATATAATTACTAAAAGAGCTTTGAAAGGAGGGAGTTAAATTACTGAATTACTGACCGTGGCTGTGATCATTCTCCTAGTTTAATGTACTCCAGTATAAATGAAATGAAATAGGACGTGGACTCTGCTAATTAACTACCCTACCCACAGGTGATCACAATATGCGCCATGCAAGATCCCAGCAAAAGCAAAATTTATACACCTAGAAATGACAAGTGTGCATATTAAAACCATTTTTGCAGTTTACAAGAATAGCAAAGTTCTTTGATAGCTAACCAGGAAAATTATAGTGGGGGGGTGGAGGGGTGTGGAGGAAATTCTGCATACATTTAGAAGTAATGATTCAGACAACATTTCCCTTGAATTAGTTCATTTTAAAAGAGAACAAAGGGTTTGTCCTGCTGGGTAGCTTTTCAGCAGGGATGCCCTGCCTGCCTTATTTCAGATCTGCAACATTATGTGGTTTCAATTAGTGGTAGCACTTGCAAAACTAGTAACGCAGACATTTTGGCATGAAATCTGACTCCAAGGCGGTGAAGGGTACTTAAGATCTACTCAAGGATGGGTGGAGAAATACAGTATATTTGAAACAGTGTTGATCATTTGTCATAATGGTGTCACTTCTAAAAACCTTGCTGTGTTTTTATAGGCTTGGCTTTTCATTTCTTCTTTGCCTCCCTGTTTAGAATTTGCTTTCCACTTATCTAGCATCCCTATTTCCTGTCTCTTTTGTCACCTGGCTACTTACTAGGCCCTCAGTTAAGTTTTTCTTCAGGCTTTTAGGGCAGCCAAGTGTCCTTGCTAAACATGCTCAAAATACTATAGTACTTACAATGCTTAACTTTTACAGAGTCCTCTTCATTTTCAAAGTCCTTTGCAAACACTAGTTACAATAAGAACAATCCTGCATTGTCAGGGACTGACTGGTTTAATAGTCCGTCTGTCCCCTTAATGTTGTGAAGCTATTACTAAAATATCATTTTAAGGCAAATGTTAACTCCTTTAACTTTGCAGTCAGGAAAGCTGACTTCTGTTGCTATTCTGCATCAATGTAAGTGCCTCTTGTAATACATTAGCTTGCAGAAGAAAACCTGTGCATGATTCAACGAAGTTTCCCAGTCCTACTTATCCTGGATATCTTGATAGGCAGGTGATATTTTGATGAGCAAAATAACAAATGTCACTGCTGTGGTGATAGACATATACAATATTCCAAATATCCACTGAAAGATACGTGTTTAATACAGGAATGAAAGAGGCAACAGCTTGACAGGATTTGAACATGTATAACTATAATATTTTTAGCAATAAAGTAAATAATTTGTCTTGCTATCACACCTATCATGGTGCTGAAGTAGTTTTTACCAAGACCTTCCTATATGCTACTCTAGTATGGTGATTGTCAACAAACATAGCATAGCTGAAAGGAGACTACAGCACAGATATAAGGATGGGGTTTTTTTTCAGAAGTTGCATTCCTAGTCTCCACTAAAGGACTTAGATTTGTTTCAGTGATGCTGAAGGTTGGAGATTAAAAAGGACCCTAAACGTTGTCACCATGTAGTTGTTTTGCTAGCCTAATGCCGGTAATAGACCTTATAAAAAACCTTGCTTTAAAATGACCACATATTTGGCAATGTTTCATTTTGATACTTGTGGTTGCTCTCAAGCTGAAACAAAGTTTAGGGGCTGCAAATGGAAATGGAATTAAAGTGTGGAAAATGCTGCTCATGTCAAACCCCGCTGTATTCATCTGCTGAGTTATTCATATGTCTGGTCAACAGCACTTCTTTTTACCAGTGTCTACCTCAACCTTGCTTGCACAGCCATTTGGCCTTACTTTCACTCACGCTAGGAAGCAGCAACCTGAACTAAGGAGCAGAGGAGGGAGCAAAGCATGGGATGTGGTCAGACTTTCTCTTTCTGATCCGCTTAACAGAAATGAGAATATAAATGAGCAGTTAGGCCACTGTGATCAAACTTACATACAGTGTAGTTCAACTGATTTAGAGCTAGAATATCAAATTTACCCCACACTTCTTCAAAGTCTCTACAGTGGGAGCGTCTTACTTTGGTAACAGTCTTTTTACATGACAGGTAATCCACAACGATCCACAATCATACAAGCAGGCTTTTCCCAATTTCATTCAGGCTGCTTAACAGCTTTATTGCAATTCTAGGAATAAAGACGATCACATTTCACTGAAGAGAGTAGGTTTAATGCACTGTGCCATTTGCCACCATACTGACGGGTCTTTTTTGTGTGTCTGATTAATACATGTATTAATGCTAATAAAACACTTACGGAGTTTCCCAGATGTAGACATGGCCCCTTAATCCTTCTCTGTTCTGCTGGGGATAATCATTTTTACAACATGAGATCACTTGCACCAGTGAAGTGCATTTTAACACCTTTTGCTGTTATCTGTATGAACTGATGATCCTAACAGAATCCCAGCAGTGCATTTAAACTTTATTTCCTAGGTTAATCAGGCTAAAAGACAGTTAACTAAGTTTCCCAAAGGGGGCCTT
>VZTL01073399.1:2260-19898 GCA_013400535.1 Scopus umbretta | reverse complement strand
CCACCTGGGCCAGGCGCTGCTGGCTCTCTGGGTCACCGGGCTTGGCCACCGCCTTCCGTGCTTCCTCAATGAGGTTGTTGGCTTTATCCATGACATCGCTAGCGCATTCCAGCATGGCGTTTTGTGCCTGTGGGTCGGGGGTGCTGGCTGCCACACCACGGGCAGCCTGGCTGAGTGAGCGCAGGGCCTGGGCTACCTCTCTGGCAGCAATCCCTGGGGGAATAGAGAGGTCAGTGGCTGCCGGCATGGCCCCCTCCCCTCTCCCAGCCCCAGTGCAGAGGCCGGTACCTGTGTAGTTCTCGTTGCCCTGGGCCACCTCTCCCAGGAGATGAGCAATGGCAGAGCTGACGGCTTTTGTGCTGTTCCCCAGGTCCTGGGCACATTTCTCCATCTGCAGGGTGATAAGTGGGGACATGCTGGTGGGCTGCACCTCCAGCCTCTACCCCCGTGGCTCCCCCACCCCAGTGCCCACCTCACATCATCCCGCGCCACCTTTCCCCATGCTCTCACCGTCTCTCCTGGCAAAGGCTTGAGCTTGCCATCGCGGGCAGCTGCCTTGGCTTCCTGCAAGTCCCTCTCCAGGCTCTGCACCAGACCCAGTGCGGAGTCTATCTCCAGGGGTCCGCATGCCTCCTGAGCCTGTGATGGGGGAGAAGGGAAGGTGAGCAGGGCAATAGCTGAGCCCACCCTGCTGGGGCAGAGATGATGACCTGCCATCGGGCCGTCCCCACCCTGCTGTGTGTAGTCAAGGTCCCTCCATGGCATGGGACCCAGCTTCTCACCTTCTGGGCGGCTGTGCGGAGCTCGGCCAGAGCCGCAGCCAAATTCTTGGCACATTGGCTGAGCTGCATCGCAGAGGCTTGGTCTGTGATGGTGGGGACAGTGGCCTTGGCTGCAGCTACCATCTTCCCACCAGGCTGTAGGGCCAAAAGAAAAGGCAGTGAGAAGGGAACAAACACGCAGCACCTCTCTGCTGCCCACATGCAGTAGGTTTCTTAGGAGGCCCAGGCAGGGTATGAAAGCTGTAACGCCTGTGCCAGAGCCGCTGTGGGAGGCTCTGGGCAGCACAGGTACCTGCAGGAAGTTCTGGCTGGCAGCAATGAGAACCAGCTGGGCGCTGGGGCTGTCTGGCTGGGACTAGCTTCCTCGCACACCCTGCACCAACATCGGGATCTGCTCTGCCACCACCTGCCAGAGAGGAGGGTCACTGGGGAGGCTCAGTCAGGAAGAGATGGATCCAATCCAGGACCAGTGACTGAAAGACCGGCTCCTGAGGGAGCTGCATGAGGTCCCCAAGGTCCTGCGTGCCCACTGTGGCCAAGCATGGAGCCCCAGCACAGCTGACGGGAGATGGGACAGGCAGCACATGAGGTACCAGGATCAGGCCTGGGCCCTTACCTTGCAGCTCTGCACCAGCTGCTGCTGTGCAGCAGGGTTCTTGTTGGACGAGGCGGCGTGCTGCGCAGCAGCAATCGTCTGGGTGGCGGAGGCGGCAGCTTGCTTGGCTGCATGCTGGCGAGGAGAGGCATGGGTTAGCACCGTCAGCAGGGCAGCCTACCCCGAGCACCCCCACCACGCACTGGGGCCCAGCTCCACCTAAACTTTTCCTCCCATGCCTCTGCTTGTGACACTGGAGCATCCCCAGCACCCTTGATGCCCAACATCCCAAAGCAACATGGTGTGCACAAGGGAAGGGAAGGGAGCAGGGGGTAGGTCTCTGTGGGATGCAGCATGGACACTGTACATGAAAAGGACTTTATCCCTCTGGAAAGCGCAGGGATATGGGGGCTCTCCGCCAGGTCTTGCTCGCTGACTATGCTTGCTTGCCCCCTGTGGCCCCTTGCCCAGCATCCTACCTCCAGCTTGTGCACGAGCTTCTTTTTGATGGCATTCTGGGCTGCAGCGTTGGTTGCCATGCGGAGCCCCTCTGCTGCCTCACGCAGCTGCTGCTGCTCCTCCTCGCTGTCTGGGTAGGCTGCAGCTCCCTGGAGAAAGCAGGAAACCCATCATACCTTGCAGGCACCACTGGGTCCCTTGTCCTGCAGCAGCAGCGGCTGTGCTCTGGCCTGATGCCAGGGAGTCCCCCCACGGCAATCTGGCCTGCTATGGTGGAGATGCCCAAAGCCTCTCCGGGAGAGCTCAGCAGCAGAAGAGCTAACAGCTCCTCTGCTACCACACACAGTTCCAGGAGGAGCCCCATTCCATTGCACAGGTCCTCAGCTTGGCGCGTGATTTTGCTCTGGGAAACGCTCCCCAGCCCAGAGGAGCTCGTCCCATCTGCAGCACTAAGACGATGGTGCTGGATGGGGCTGGGGGCCAAAGCCCCCAGTCCATCCTCCCCCACGCCACTGACCTTCGCAGCCTCCACCATCTTGGCAGTGGCGTCAGCCAAGATCTTGGCCGCGCTCAGCAGCTTGCGTGAGTTCTCCAGGTCTGTCTCTCCCTCTGCGTCAGCTTTGATGGCATTGACAAGGTCTGAGGTGGCCTGGGCCAGAATACGAGCCTGCCGCACCATTTCCCCTGGAACAGAAAGGGTGTCCTGTTAGCAAGTCCCGTGGGCTCCCTGATACCTCCCCATCCACTGTGCTCTACCCCAGGTGCTACCAGCTGCTCTCACCAGCATCGCCCATAGAGCTGAATATGTTCTCAGTGACATTGAGGATGGTGTCGGTGGCCTGGTCGTAGCGCCCGATGGGCTGCCCGCCCAAGGCGTGCTGCTTGATGTGCTGCAGCAGGTCATTCAGGGCCTGAGTCACGGCTGTGGCTGCCACCCCCACCTGCTTCAGGAGCTGGTCATCGTTGGTGGCTGCCTTCGAGGCCTCCACGCAGCCCTCTGCCGACTTGGCCACCAACTTGCCAGCCTCGATCAGCTGCTCCTGGCAAACTGGGGAGCTGATTGTGGGAGCCACTACCTGGAGGGGAGGAGAAAGGCTGGGCAGTGAGTGCGATGGGCTCCTTGTAGGTGCTGTGCAGGGACAGCTGTCCCCAACTTCTGCTCCTCCAAAGAGGAAATTCAGTGCTTTGGCACAGTGGCAGGGATCCCAGCCCAAGGCAGCCCACGATTCTGGTGTCAGACCCCTAATGTCCCACCTGAGGATGTGAGGTCCTGGCACACCTATGACCCCACTGTGGAGCTGCCACCAGCCAGGTGATGCTTGCAGCCATGCCGAGGCAAGGGTTAACCTTGCTGCTTACCTTGGTGCAGGCCACCAGCTGGGAGGTGGAGAGGGCACACTGGGTGGCAGCAGCGATCACCTGCGTCTGCAGCGCGGCATCTTCCGTTTTCTGAGCCACATTCTTGGCTTTGAGCACCAGTGCAGCAGCAGCGCTGGCCACTGCCTTTGCCAGCTGCATGAGCATGTCCTGGGGGGGACAGAGAGAGTCAGTGGGGGAGTCACGGCAGCAGGAGCACTGGCAGCCGCCCACAGGGCTCTTGTGAAATATTCAGCAGGGAAACGTGAGCTCTCAGGGGGCCTTTCATCCACTCTGTCCCAGCACCAGCAGCACCGAACACCTGGAGAGGCTGGCAACACCTTGACCCCATCTCTACTGTGTGATACAGGTGGTGGTGAGGCTGTAACCTGGCCATGAGCCACAGCCTGCACCACAGCACCACCATGAATACCTCCCAGAGCAGCTCAGGCAATGCTCAGCATCACCCCAATGCTCACGACCTGCTCACTGCCCACTCCCCAGGCCACAACCCATGCCGAGTCCCTGATTGTACCACAGCAACAACCTGCTGCAAGGCACTGCCTGCAACGGCAGGCAAAAAAATGACAAGCAAATGACAAGCACTGACAAAAAAAACCCAGCACAGCAAAAAAACTGACAAACCCCTCCAGCCAAATGGCAGACACAAGCCGGCTGTGGCACAGCCACACCGGAGGCAGCTGCCTTCCCATGGGCTCACCCCACCAGCCAGAGGTAAGCAGGAGAAGCTGCCCAAACTGGTCACCTGTACTCCAAGCATGCCAGCTATTTTCCAGCTCATTAGCAACAGGCTACATCTCTGCTGTCATTCCCAGGGCTAAAGGAGACGTATAATGCTGCAATCGGCCTCCACCCCTCGGGGGGCAGCAGGGGAGGCACGGGGCCACCCTGCCAGCACGCAACAGGCAGTGAGTGACCAGCACACAGCAAACTGCTTTCCCAGAGGGAATCACAGACATGACAGCAGGCTGCAGACATCAGGATTAGCTCCTGTGGCAGGCTGGTGGTAAAACCTGGCAGCACCAGCACTAGAGAGCAAATGCTTGGGGCAAAGACCTTGGTAGGCAGGGCAGTGCACTCTGCCTGCTGTGCCTGCAATCTTCCTGCTGTATGCATGCTTACAGTGAGTGGCCCCACACCCCATGAGAGCTAAGTCTCCTGCCACTAAGCCAGAAGTATTGCAGCCTCCCCTCGCCTCTTGCAAGCCAAGGCTACTCCCGTTGCAATCCACCACCTTTCCAGACAGGAGGAGAGACCAGAGAGTGCATGCACCCAGCTCCAGAGTCCCCAGACTGCTGTATCTGAGCCCAAGGAGGGAAGTAGATACACTCGGGTCTGGCAGCTGCAGGGAAGAACATCCCACTACATGTGTACAAATAGTCTTACAGGTCCTAAATCCACCCCTTGGGGCCACCACTGCTGCCTGGCCAAGCATGGCTTCCTGCCCTGGTGCTAGCTTTTCTGCTCGTGTTGAGGCTGTGTGGCCACCATGAACAGAAACCCCTTTTTTCTGGAGTCCGTTTTGGTCTATACTCTGGCTGGATCCTCTTCCCCAGCACCGTGTGCTGCCTCCCTTGTGCTGGAAGTCACGGGAAAGCAAGCTGGCTGGAAGTCAGCTCAGCCAAAATAAACCATCCCACAAGGCTCCAGCCACCCTGGGTCTCTGATGGGGGTAGGCAGGCAGGCAGGTCTGGCAGGCAGGAACCAAGGTGGCTGCAAGGTAGGACTTCAAGGGCAGTGATCGCCCAAGCGGCAACCCGAGTGCATGGACTTCTGAGAGCCAACCACCAGAAAAGCAGGTTTTTGACAAGAGCCCTTCTCTAAAGAGTTCAGCTGATCGTCCCCAGAGGAGCACTCCTCACATCAGAGAGGGCAGGGACCACCAAGCCATGCCCCCTTTTACCGTCTTTGGGTCAGAGGCAGACAGGATCCAAGCACGCCGGCTTTCTGGGATCTACATGAGAATCCACAAGATAAGAGGCATTATATCACAGCGGCTCTAGGGACAGAGATGAGCAATGGCCTGTCCCTTCCCTCGGCAAAGTCACTGCCAGGCACCAGCCAAGCTCTGGCCCGCAGCCCTCCTGCCAGCTCCTGAGTAAAGGTTGACTGTTTCGGGGAGCGGGTGTCCCTGGGTGCTGGCAGGTGCACTCACCTGGAAGCGAGGGTCGGTGTCGCTCTCCCCGATCTGCTGCAGTAGCTCCCCGCTTGTCTGACCCACCAGGCCGGCAGCCTGCAGGAGATTCTGGCGAGGCTGCAAGGAACAAAGGAATATCAACACCAGGCTCGTGAACAAGCCATAAAACCTCACCCAATGGTTGCCCTTGGCTTCCACCCTCCTCTCTGCCCCACAGCCCCTCCTGTGCCCCACCTCAGCACTGGCAGGCTGTGCTGTTTTCAGCAGGTCCGAGACAGCGCTCGCCAGGTTCTTGGCTGCCTGCAGAAGCTGCCGCCCGTTCCCTCCCTCATCCTCCATCAGTGCGGCCAGCAGCTTCACACCCTTGGACATCTCCGTCAGGTTCGAAGAGATGGTGGTGACAGCGCAGCCCACAGCAGTGTAGTCCGTGTCCGCTGGATCCCCTGCAGAGGGATGAGACAAGTCAGGATGGGACACGCTTCAAGTGATGCTCCAAGAGCATCCCTGTGCCTGTCACTGATGTGGTTCCCCTTCCTGGCAGCAGGGGGAGAGACCCTCTGGCTCCTAAGCCTGAAAGGTGGTTGCATCAGCTGAGTTTGGGCAGGAGAGCCTGAGGAAAGAGAGCTGCATCGTGCCATGGCTGTGCCCAGAGCTATGACAGGGACCAGACAACACGCTCCTCATCCAGAGGATGGCTGGTCAGCCAAGGACTGGAAGGACTGTGCTGGGCCCAGACAGGGATCTAAAAGCAGGGTGAGCTGTGGGGGCATGGCCAGCCCTACAGGCACTTTAGCATTAGTCAGGGCTGATTTAGCTTTAGCTGGGGCAGGCTGACTCCTCCAGTCTCTGATGGAGGGCAGGAGCCACGACCTTCAGCCAGACAAGAGAGACCGAGCCTTCTCCAGATATGGGGCACCTGTCTTCTCCAACTCTTCACATACCTGCAGTGAGGTTGACCACTGAGGCTGTGCCGGCAGTGATGGCATCCACTTGGGAGTGGATCTCATGCTTTGACTCATCCATCTTGTTTTTGCGCCATGCTTTGGATGCCTGCAATGTGGAGAACAGGGTCAGGAGATGGTGGTGGAGGTGGTGGAGGTGACAGGTAGCTGCACTCATGCTCACACAGAGCAATGCAGGAAAGAGGAGACAGGAAGAAGGAAGGAAGAGCTGTGACCACCCAAAACTCCCCAGCCCATCCTGACCAAGCAACACGACCAGGTGTCCCCTCCACTCCTGCCTCCCCAGAGTGGGATACAACCCCACCCCTTTGCAGGCAGCAAAGGACCTGGGACCTGGATTCCCAGGACCTGGGGATGTGGCCAGCCTCACCCAGCCCAGCCAACACCCTCCAGAGAGGTTCCCCCCAGCACCTTGCCTTCACCCGACACTCACAGCATCCTGCCCGAGGGGCGGCAAGGTCTCGAAGTCATCCAGCGTGGCCTGGGCTGCATGCACAGCCTGCATGCTGGAGTTGATGGTGCCAGTCAGGGCTTGCTGGGCTGAAGTCTGCAACACAGGAACAGACTGAGGTACGCCAGAGGCTCGAAATCTAGGCTTAAATATTTGGTTCACATGCCCCCCTGCAACATGATGTAACATACCGCTGATGACAGTGCTCTAGGTAGGTCCCTCCACAAAGGGAGGTGCACCTGGCAAAGAGGGGGTCTCCCCTCTGCACCTCCCACTGGGAAATGCCCCGTCCCACTGTGGGTACAAGCGTTAACCAGCCCTTGGTGAGTGGGGAGCAGATGCAATGAGACCCCAAAAGGGTTTTACAGCAAGCCCCAGAGCAGGCTGAGTGGGGACAAAGAAAACAGCCTCCTCATGGCCTTTTCCAAGCACTCCTCTGGCTGCAGAGGACACAGGGGGGCACTGAAGCCAAGCACAGGGCTCTGCTGCAAACCATGGCACTGGTGGGGCTGGCCAAGCACAGCAGGTTGGGGCAGCTCAACCTGAAGGAGAGGCTGCAGCTGCCAGCCAGGAGAAAACACCAGGGTGTTTGCAGAGTGGGTGCAGGAGGATGCTAGGTCAGCCAGGCCAGCAAGTACACGAGACTAGTGACACAGAGCCCCTGCTCTTGATGGCAAGCCAACGCCTGGCCACGGACCTTAAGGGATGGGTCTACGTGAGCCCGATGGGCACCTTTTGGAGTTTGTGCCCTACGGTGGGCACAGGGAGAGCTTACCAGGGGAGGCATGTGCCCTCGGTGCATCTGGCCACTGGTGATTTGCAGTTGGGGCTGTGGCATCGTGCCCACCTGGAAGTTTTCTGGCCCTCCAGCCCCTGTCCGCATGATGGCTGGTAGTGCCACTGAGCCCAGCTCTGCCTTGCCTACACGGTTAAACTGCTGCTGCAAGACGGTTGACCTGAATCGGGGAGAAATACCAGGTCATGGGATGCCCACAGCCCTGGTACCAGGCTCTGCAGGAGTGCTGCCACCAAAGGACTGGCAGCTCTTCCTCCAGACATGCTGTGCTGCAAGCTTTGCTAGAGCCCGCTCTCTACTCAACCTCTGCTTGGCAGCTAACTTTCTCCTGGAGGACTTACTTCTTTGGAGACACAGAGTCTTCCAGCATGGTAGACTCCTCATCCCCCTCCAGTCCAAAGTG
Organism: Scopus umbretta; assembly: GCA_013400535.1. NCBI lineage: Eukaryota > Metazoa > Chordata > Aves > Pelecaniformes > Scopidae > Scopus > Scopus umbretta. Next base: position 11,936 of record VZTL01073399.1, on the reverse strand, counting down.
GTCTTTGCTCTTTTTCTGTGTAGGGAAAGAGAAAACGTGTCAGCCAGCACATACCTCCCAGCCTTCCCCTCCTCCTGCAGCCCAGGCACCATACTGGGGACATAGGGTCCCCCTGCCCCGTCTCCAGCTCCCCCAGCAGCACTGTGTGCCAATGGCTGTCTGGAGGCAGCTGGAAGGGGCACCCTGCACCCCTCTTCAGAGGAGACAGTTATTAGTGCCCTCCTCCGCACAGCCTCACCTTTTTGAGGATGATGTCGATGTAGCCGGCAATCAGCTGGGCGATCTGCTCCCCCTCTGTTGTCTGCACCGAGTAGTAACCATCCTGGTAATCTCCAAAATCCTGCAACGGCAGGGCACAGGGTAGCACCGGAGCAGGGCACGGGCAGCCGTCCTGAGCCCCTCTGGTATGCGCTAAGCACTCAAATGCCAGCCTTGAAAACCACAGCCAGGAGAGGCACCAGAGGAGGGCAAGGCTGTCCCACCGCGGGGCAATACCCAAGAGAGGGGTGGGAGTGAGAGAAGCCCCCTACGGGGACACCACCAGGGAGGGAGGGTGGAGGACCAGGGCTGGTCCCTACCAGGGTGAAGCTCTTAGGCGAGGCCGCCCAACGCTTGATGTTGGTCAGGCTCCACTCCTGAATGACTTCCTTGGTCTTCTCGTCCACACGCATCACGCACTCCTTGGTGATACCCAGCAGCCGTGGCACTAGTTTGTTCTTCCCCTTCATCTTCTCCTGTGGGTCGCAACAGAAGGGTTGTGGGCTGTCCCCAGGATGGATTTGTCCAGGCAGAGACCTTTGAGGCCTGCTGTGTTTACCAAACACCCCCAAGGCCAGACTTTCTGATGGTCACAACCATGACATGGGGCTTGGAAAATGAGAAAAAGTGTGAACCAAGAAGCGGGAAGGCAGTGCAAAGGGAAAGGCAAGAAGAAGAACAGAAAAAGGCAAGAAAACTGGGGCAATGTGGATTGAGGGGTAGCAGCTGGAGACGTAACAGATGGATGGATGCTGGAGAAGAGGAATTTTGGCTGGTGAGAGGTTAGACCAGGGAGAGCCACTGCTCTACCTTGACCAAGAAGAAGGAGACACCGTAGGTCTTGAGGGAACGGGCAAGTTTCACGTAGCGAACTTTGGCCTCGATCTCGCTCATGTTCCCGCAGTTCTTGTGGGCCTGCGACAGCAAAGAGAGAACATCACACTAGCTTCACAGTCCCCTGGCTGTGCCACCATTGCCCTGTCACAGCCTTTCCAGCCTCTCCCCACCCCACCAGCAGCCTCTGCCCCCCCTACAGCATCCTTCTAAACCTCCGGGACCTCAGGATCTGCCTTGTCTGCCCACCTGCAGCTTCTGGCTCCTGTTTCTCCTGTTTCTCACCCGCCAAGCTGCTATGTGTTGCCTCCAGAGACAAGAGCAGCCTCAACCTTTGGTGAGGAGGAACAAGAAGCTCAGGTCTCAAAGCCTCCCCTGCACGTACCATGAAGATCTTGCGTTCGCCTTTCTGCTTGATGTACTCCTTGGGCAGGAAATCCTTAAGTCTGCCAAGAGACAGCCAAGCCAGCTGTTAGCATCAGAGCCCAAAGCCACCGTTTGTCTTCAACTACAAAGAGCCCCAACCCAGAGCTTCGGACAAACCCCTGCCAGGGCACAGACCAGGAGGTTTTGGGAGCAGGAAGGATGAGAGAGAGGTTGCTGCAGTAATGAAAGCCGCCCCAGGAGCTGCCCTGCTGAGAGTGGGGTGGAAGCGCTGAGGATGCAGCCCCTCGTGTGGCATTCAGGAGAGACCATACAGTGGGCTGCAGTCCTCCCAAACAGAGCTGGCTGCATGTCCTGGGGGGTGCAAGAGGGAGCAGGATGGGGGGCTGGCACCCCTTGCAGCTGGCATGGATCCCCACGTTTGGGCACCATGCTGCAGGGAGGAGAGGGGTCGCACCAGAGGCAACTGCACCCCCGGAGCCCCCTGCGCCGGCATGATGCTGGGGGCTGCCACGCTGCTCAAACCACCTGGGGCTCCCCACAACACTCACTCCAGAAAGCCTGGCTTGTGCTTCTGTTCATTGTGCGGCCCAAACTGGATCTGGCACTGGTAGCCAGCAAACTCGCAGGCTTTGTCAAAGGAGACAGGATGGGAACCGTTAAGGATATCATCGCGAGCCTGTGTGGAAAGAGAAGACACTGTTGCAGGCTGGGCAGCCATGCAGCCCTGCCACCGCTCCCCTCCACACCGGGCAGGACCTGTTTTCCAGACAGAAAAGAAGTGGCCATGAAAAAGAGGAGGACCTAGGGGCAGGCTGGCCCCTACAGGGACCATCACTATGCCTGATGAGAACTGCAGCAGGACTTCAGGATGGTTCCTACCAGGCAGAGGAGACACGGGATCCACTGGGAGCTCTGGAGTACGTAGAGGGCAGGGCTGGGATTGCCAGGGCTGGCTCTTACCCAAGAGATAACTGGGCATCCTGAAGTGCCCACCGTGGTGGCTCCTGGCCAAACCCTAGAGCCACCAGCCCTGGCAGCAGAGCTGGGCATTCTGGGGAGCTGTACCTGCACGTAGAGCAGGTTGAGCTGCACGGGATCTCTTGAGTCCACGTTCTGGTCGGAGTAGAAGAACTTGCGCCGCAGCAGCAGCGTTTCATTGTCGTCAATGCCTTGCTCGCGCAGGGTCCGGCCGTGGTCCAGCCAATTCACTGTAGGCAACACCAGGGCATGAGCAGTGGTGGGCACTGAGGCAGGGTTGGTCCCAGCCCTGGGGCTGCTCACGTAGAGCAAGAAACAGATGTCTGGCTGGTGCCTCCCGGCCCTCACCCCTCTGCCCTGGGCCTCCAAAAGCAGGAGATGCTCCAGAGAGTGTGGGCACATGTTCCCTCATCACAGTCCTCTCCACTGTCACCTCCGCTCCCCTGCACTGGATCTTCCCCTTGCAGGGGTCCCTGCTCCCCTCCCTGCTGCCCTCGGCATGGGCTGACCCTGTCCCCAGCATATGCAGGCACGTACACTCGTCATCCGTGTGCAACTTCTGTTTGAGCTTCTCCATCTTCTTCTCATCTCGCAGCAGGGTCTTGTCTTTCTTGAGGGTGCCAGTAACTTCCTCCTTCTTCTCTTCCATAATCTCCCGAACAAGTGAGTACTCATCATAGTTGGTGATGCCTGCAGGAGAGCAGAGGACCGAGCTCAGCAGGACACTGCTGCCCAATACAGAGCCTGGAGCAACGCAGGGGTGCAGAGCAGTGTCCCCTCCCCAGCGTCATGCACCCCTCGGCCATCCGACGCAGAGATGCTGCCACTCCCCCAGTACACCCATCAGACACTGCCATCTCTCCCCACCTCCCTTCCGCTCCCCTGTTGCTGCCCCCTCCTCTCACCGATCCGGGCACAGATTGTCATGAGCATGTCCGTGACGCTTTTGGAGTCATCCACCATCACTGTTTTCACTGTCCCATCCAGCATGCGGATCTTCAGGGGCCGCTGCTTCTTCTTGTACTCCATGGTGTCCTGTGGGCACAGTGGAGCACAGCTCCCAGCGGTGGCACTGGCGCAGCAGGACACTCACATCCCACCATCACGCCAACAGCTCCCTCTTGCCCGTGCAATTGTGGGAGGGACATGGGAGTGCTGTGGGGCCCAATGCAAGGCAACAGGGCAGGCACCCACACCACCTCCACACCGTGGGCACATCCAACCGCAGAGCCAGGGCAGGTACCAGCTGGAAGGACGTGGGATGGATGCTTACCCCATTGCGAAGCATGTAGTAGTCCAGAGCCTTCCCAGCTTCCAGCCAGATCCCTTTCTTTGGGTCTTCATCCGACAGGAACAGCCCAAAATCATTGGCTGAAAAACAGATAAAGTCTCTGCCAGGGTAATCCTGAGCAGGACAGGGCCACAAAGATGCCAGCCTGCACCCAGGGGTGTGCATTGGTGCAGCCCAATGCGTGAAGCACAGCAGGACTGTGAATGCTGGAGACTAAACCTAACGAGTGAGCAAAAAGCTGGCAAGCAAGCCTCGAGGCACATGTTTTACCATAGTTATCTATGGAAAAAATCAGCTGAAGCATGCCCACGCAACGCTGAACTTGGAACTGACAGTCACAACAGAAGGAAAAGCTTGGAGTTGTGGTTGACAGCTCTCTGAAATCTTTGGTGCAACGTGTGGCAGCAGTCAAAGCAACGTAGTAAAACACTGGGCATCACCAGGAAGGGTGCTGGGAACGGGTCTATAAAACCTAGGCATCTCCACACTTTGAGTGCTCTGTGGTGGTCTGCACCTCCCCAGAAGGACACAGCAGAATTTGAAACGATACAGAGAGAGGCAACTTAAATGATGGAGCCTTGGTATGAGGGACTAAAGGAGCTGGGACTCCTGTATTTGGCGCAGAAGAGGCTGAAGGAGGATGGGATCAAGGCTTACGAGGTCTCAGAGGTGGTGAATAAGTGCTGTTCACCAAACCCTGCTCCCGCAGGGCTTGGGGTACCTGATGAAAGTGCTGCTGCTGGAGCCCAGGCAGTGGCACCCCAGCTCGGACCCACAGGGAAAGCCCTGTTTTCATGCTGCAAGAGACCAGGACCACACCCGGCTTTGCCCCTGGAAAGGTCCTTCTCCACCTTTCCAACAGCCCTGCGCTGCATGCTGTCTTGCCTGTCTGCTAAGTTTATAACGAGTCATCTCGTTGGCAGCTCTTTGCGGGAAAGGACAAATTCCTGAGCCGCCCCGCTCCTGCCTGGCCGACACTGCCATTAGGATCCAACTACACAGCGAGCAGAAAAGTCACAGAGGCTTGCCGTTTTATTTTTAAATTAAAAAAAGTATTTTTTGTCAAAGCAAATTCAAAGAGGGTAACTCTAAAGCACTGAAAACTAAGCACCTTGCCCCACATCAATAACCGGGGCAGGGAAAAGTGCTTCCCAAGACAGAGCAAGAGCAGAGCTGGAAATCTACACCGAAGCTCCCCCAGCCCAAAGGTGACAAAAAAACGGGGCAGCTCACAAAGGGACCCCTGAGCACCACTGGGTAAGGAGAGCAAAGAGAAACAAAAGCTACAAGGAACTGAGAGGAAAAGAAAAGCTATGAGCAACTGAAAAGGAACTTGGGAATAAGCAGTTCCCTTTAAGGCTTTCCCCTTGTCTTTTTTTTTATAAACAGGCTGGCTCACGCCCAGGAGCAGGAAATGCAATGCTCCCTCCAACATGGCTACAGCCCCACATCCACATAAACATCCAGTCCCTCTCCGAAACCAAAAGCTGTGGTCCGCCAGACTGCTGGCCAGCCGGGCACAGCGCGAGAAGGCATTTCCTTTCATCCTCGAGGAATGTGCTGCTCCCAGATGTCACCACGCTCCCCCTCCTCTTCCCACGACTCCTGACCTCCTGCTTGCTGCCTCTCCCCGGTGGCACAGCCGCTTTCTGAGGCGACAGGGACCCCTGAGAGCCCCCGAGACAATGTCACAGTGCTCCAGCCCCCCCATCCAGGCCGGGGACAGGCCACGTTGCATGGGCGTGAGTCACATCATGAGCTTGTGAGCCGTAAGTTTAATTCTGAGCCTGGCGGCAGCAGGGAAATGTTAGAGCTGAGAAAGCCTAGCAAGGTAATGGAGCACCGGCACGGGTCTGGCAGAGAGCTGCTGGCTGGGGACAGACCCAACAGAGGACTATATATCCCCCGAGAAAGGAAAAATTAATTTATATAGTTTATTAACGTTCACCACGACCCCTGCAACTGTTTAAACCCACCTAGTCCTAGCTAGTGGTGATGGATGCAAGTAGGGGAGAGGAGCAGAGACAGGAAGGGCAGCATGCTCAAATTGCTTGATGAGTATTTCGCTTCCAAATGTGGTTTCCTACCTTCCAAACCCCCAAATTTCTTCTGGGGTGTCCTGTAGGGAGCCCTAAGAGCTCAGCCCCTCGCCTCAGCTGGGTAGGAGGACTTGGACCTCACTCCCCCCACCCCTCCACTGCTCTGGGAAAGCCCAGACGGGCACAGAAGACAGGAGAGGAAAGGGAGACCGGTGACATGCCAGGAGCTAAGCCGGGATGGCCCTGGCACGACAGCCAGCCCCACCGTGGACTTACGCTGTCCCATCTGCGCCTCGGGCACCCGCTCACGGATCATCCGGCAGGCATCATACACCATGGTGGAGGGCTCAAACTGCATCGTCTTCACCACATTGCCGATGCTGATCTTCAGCGAGAGGGCAACCATGGTGGCGGCTGGGCTGTCCCCACTCCTGCGTCACCTGCTGGAGGAGACAGATGGGTTAGCTCTGACTGCTGGCCCCCCCGGCGTGCAGGGTCCTTCCTCCTCCTCCCTTCTGGCAGCACCTCTGCTTCCCAAAAGCTGGGATGCAGCTTCTAGTGGCAAGGGCTGCACCCCGTGCTGGCGAGCTTGCAGGGGGGCCCCACTTTCCAGTCCCGTGCTGACCCCAGTCTCTCTGGACCCTTGTCTCCCTGTCCAAAGGTCCCAAAGCCTGCTCGCCCACAGGAGCAACAGAAGCTGGTACTTGGTGGAGATGCTGCCAGTGAGGAAGAAGCAAGTGCATGGGAGAACACGAGATAAGCCAGGAGAGCACGACAGGCAGGGTTATAATTAAACCTGCTATGACATAGAAGCCACAAGAGGAAAACCAAGCTTTGACCCGAGGCTGGCAGGGCCCTGCCCTGGCTATCAGAGCCCCCCCATGTCACCAGCAGACGGTGCTGAGCCAGCAGCCCGAGCACAGATGGACCCAGAGGGACGGAAAAGCCCGGAACCATTCGGGGAGGCAAGATAAGGGCCCCAAGGCACTGAAGCATCCTGTTAAAAATAATTACCTGGGGAAAGCACCACTCCCACCGAGTGAGTATTGAGACCAGGATCTACGGCAGCAGCTGCTGCACAAAGGCAGGGCCGGGGAACCCCTGCACAGGATGATGCCCAGGAGGGCAAGGGACCAGCTGCTGCAGGTTTCACTGCAAGGGCACACGAGAGCTGCACCACACCGTCTGAAACGGGCCGCAGGCCAGGTCCAGCTTGAAGGATCAGCTTTAAGCTCGAGGGATTGCACAGATCAGCTTCAGAGCAAGTACTTCTCAACAGGGCTCTGAGACACCAGGTTTAATAATACCTAATTTAAACGATGATATTCTTAGAGCAGAGCAAATTCAGAAATAAATGACAAAAGTAAAATGAGGTTGTAAATAAGCCTCCCGCTTGCCTGCTGCAACTTGTACAGCTTGTAGAGCTCGTTCCTTTGCGTTTACCCACCACACAGCAGCTTTCAGCTCTTTCCCAGGTTGCTGGGTCCCTCAGGGTCCCCGCGCTGGGTCCTTCTCTCTACCCATCTCAGCATCCCTGGTCCCCAGCTGGCCCCATTCCAGCACTCTCCAGCAGTGACACCCCTTTTCCTCTCCCCAAGAGCCTGCTCATGGGGAAGGAATCCCCTGCTCTGCCTCAACCCAGGCTGCCTTGTCCTTAAACCCCAGCCGGTGGGAGGGTGCAAGAGCACCAGTAGGATGCACCATATCTGCTTGTTCTCTTTTAGATTGATTTTCTCCTACCAGACCTCCTATTATGGCTGTCAGAGGAAGGTTGCTGGCCACGTGCATCATCAGTCTGGCCTGGGAAGGTTCTTGGGCAGGGCTTGCTGGCAGCCTTCCATGCCTGCCATGCACTGCAGCAGCACACGGCGAGCCTGTGCATCCCTGTCCGGCGCTGCCAGCTCTGATCTCCTGCAGAAGGGGGTACGCCGGTGCGAGCTGCTCCCAACCACAGACCTGAGTGGGCTAGGGGCAGGATCACCAGTAGATAAAAAGCCCCTACATCTGATTTCGGCCAGGAGCAAGTCAGAGGGCAGGGGTCCTGCTCCTGCAGAGCCATAAAGCCATGTTGGTGGTGCAGAGAGGGAGGCAGGGACGGAGGAGCGTGCCGCCTCCACCAGCACATGGAGCAGCTCCAGCTCTGCATTCCTGAGCTGTTCAGCAATGTTTCTGCGGAGGCCCACGGCCCCCACTGGCTCTGCTGATGAGGAATGAAATGCATTTCGGGTCCGGAGCAAGGCAGCCTGGTGGCAGCGGGAAGGAGCTAGCAGAGGCACCCGCCTGTGCCAGTGCCATCCATCCGGAAGCACCCGCGAAGCTGCGGAACTGAAGGGATGAGGAACACCCTGTCATAGAAAGGGCTTTTCGAATATTTCATATGCAGGGCGGGCTGCTGCGGTGACCACGCCATCTTCTCTATATCTAAAAATATTACTGAGTTGAGCATAAAGCTGTTTTCCGTCCCTCCTCAGGAAAAGGAGAACATGCCACTGCCAGGACAAGGTCAGAGACCAGGGAGGAAGGGGAGGGGAGGACACCAGACGGCAGAGAGGAACCAAGAGGAGTCAGGCCATGCCCAGCCATTTCTGCAGCCTTCTCCTGCCCTCCCAAAGCCACCCAAAATCAGGCGCTGTGCCAGATACACCCCTTAGCACACCCTTCATGGGGGCCACTGCACTTTACAAACCCCTGCAGAAAGATGACTGCTCAAGCCTTCCTACTCCCGAGCTCTTACAACAAAAACGACGCAGCTCGGCAGGGAAGGCAATCACAACATCAAGGAAGCCCTCAGAAGAAAGGGAGATGGTTCGTTTTGATTCCCATATTCTATGGAAACAGTTCAGGCTCCAGCAGCTGAACTTCGCTGACATCAATGTCTAAAGCAGAAACGCTCTCCGCTGTTTAAGGAGTGCACCTCCTCAAACCCTGGAGAGATATGTCAGCAAATGTGGCAATTAATCACACAGGGTTTGCAAATCTGCTTCCTCCTGTGAGGGCATGAACACAGGGCTCAGTCCCCATGGCTCTCTCCCCTCCGGATACCACGTGGGATAGGAAAAGCTGGACTAGACATAAGAGATGAGACAGCGTGGGAGCCCAGTGCTGCAAACCAGAAAAATAAAGGAAAAGGACACCGAAATTCAAGTTGTACCTCTGGAAAGACCAAAAAAAAAAACCCCACAAACAAAACACCCAAACAAATCAAGTCTTGATGAACACACACCAAATTTCTGCGCTGGCTCACCTCCAGTGCAAGCAAACCCATTCTCAATCGGTTGTTGGTATGCAAAGGTAGATAAGGCACTGGAGTGGCAAGCCGGCCAGCTGGCAGCCAGATTAACCCACTTCTGCATTTTATAGCAAGCCGCATACAACCCTTTGAGCCACGAGCATGCTCCTCAGCCGATCCCAAAATGGGGGGGTGTGGGGGGGGTTCTTGATGGGGTCCTGCCCCTCCCGGGAGCCATCCCGGCTGCCTCCATCTCACCCTGCACTAGGTGTGCAAAACCATGGCAGCGGTGGAAGTCTCCATGCCCTGCTTAAGAGCAGGGGGCAGCGCAGGCAGGGACGACTGCGGGCAGGCTGCACCGCGCCGGCCGAGGAACCACCATGTCATTGCCGGGACCACTGAGAGCGAGTTTTCCGTCACGTGACGTAACTGCTATATTTGTACCGGCTGAGTTTAGCACCACAAGAACGGTTACAGAGGAGGTTTTATATCTCTAAAAAAGAAAAAAAATCAACCAGAACTTGATAGCAGCTTGCTGGCGCACTCACGGCGAGTTTCCAGAACAAGCTGCAAATCTTCAAGTGCAACAGTTTTGCCATTTTTTAACAAGGGAGACTCCGGATGAGGTTTGGGTTTGTAGGTTTTTTGTGGTATTTAAAA
>VZTL01073397.1:10157-24721 GCA_013400535.1 Scopus umbretta | reverse complement strand
TTTTTTTTTTTTTTTTGCTTAAGTGTGCCAGTACGTCAGTTTCCTGGTTCTATTTATTTACTTTTCTTTAAACTGGAAGTTAACGCTCCTGCACTGGCTGAAGAAATTTTACACAGGTAATCCTCATTAACATACCTCGATTGATAAATTCTGCATACTTTCAGTGATCCCTTGTCGAGTGAGGTCAAAGCCACTTGATATTTTTATTTAAACTGTGTACATTTTTTCTTCCCCCCCCCGAGCTCAGTTTACTGTCTGGCTGTTACAGCCAGACCCCAGATTCTGGGGGTTTTAGTACAAATCTCACTTGAATGGTATTTAGACTTTGGGCAAGTAAATACTGCCCTCCCCCTGCTCCCCAAGTTTTGCTATAAACTTTTTCCCATTGGAAAATAATTTTAAATTGTGTTTTATGGGTGAATGTAAAGTTCTGATGCATTAGAAAAACAAACCTTTATTCAGTAGGTTTTCACTACAGGGTCAGCCTGAATGATTTGGATTAGACTGGTTTTGCTGGGAACAACCAAACTGAAAAGTCATGTATGAACTGCTGCGTCCTGACTGGTGACGCACCCACCGCTCCCCACGTGCGCTGGAAGATGCGTCCCTCAGTTCTTGGCTCCTGGGGTAGAGCCCTGTTATACTTCCATTCCAGTGGAACTGCTGGCAAACTGTTTCTCTAGGCATTGAGTGGGAGAGTGTGGAAAGGCACTAGGAGACCCCAATACTCTTTTGAAAGCCCTTGTCCCATCTGGAAAGTCAGTGGGTTAACCAGACTGGTGAAAGGCTTTTTGTGTCAATAGGAACTAGATTAAAGATGGTAGCTCCAAAACTTTGTTAATTCTGCAGTGACAGTGCATCTCTTAGAGCAATCGAAGCTGAGAAGAGAACCTGTCCCTAGGTATACCTCTAGGGTAGCTGCTCTGTCTGTTTAAGAGCTGCTCTCCAAAAGGAGTCTTTTGCTTTCAGCTTTGTCTTTGTTCCTTCACCTTCTCTTCTCTTCCTACAGTCGACCCATCTTTTTTCCACTGACAGTTAGCCAGTTCACATTGTGCTGCTTCGTGTTGCCAGGATGATCTAGTGTGTTGCTGTGTTCGTAAAATTGCACGAAAGCACTCTGTTGAATAAAGGGGATAGACCAGAAATGACTTTGGGAGGTATTCCGCAGAATGGATTGGTAGGGCACTTGGGGGTTTATTGCATTCTCTTGTGAGTTAGAGGAAGGAAACTACAGGATTTAATCCAAACTTAAGAACAGACCTGATGTATGGTGAATCTTTCAGCTGGGCTTTCCTCAGTCTTCAGGAGAATTCTGTCTGGGTTTTAGGGATCTTTCTCTTGTTCTGCTTCTCTACTTCTTGGAGCGCTTGCTTTTTACTCAAGGAAAAACTAGTATGCATCTGTAGTGTTTGCTGGTACTGAAGCCCTTCATCTTGGGGGGAACTGCCAGGCTCAAGCCTTGGCCACGATAAATAGAAGGTTCTATTAAAATTCGGGCAGATGGAGAATGGGCATTGACAGATATGATGGCCGGATTAGATTTGATTGTGTACTCCTTGAAATTATGTTTCTCAGAACTGCTGGGTTGAATTCTGGTTGTGTAATTTACCTGAAAATAATGAAGCTAAACTGGTCTTTTTCTCCTTCTCAACCTAAAGACTTCCCCATGCAACATTGCAGTGTTTCTCATCCACAAGCATTAAAGGCTAAAGCTTAATTTACTTTTGAAAAACGAGAGCTTGTGTTTTGCAGAAACAACTGGCCAACAGTGAACTAAGTACTATTACACTGTGCTATTACAATTTTATTTGGTCAGCTTTTTTAAGACCCTTACAGTCAATTTAATCACAGTGCTCTCTGAAAAAAAAAAAAAATTTGTTTCAGAGTCAACTTTTTTACTTTTTGTGCATAATTACCTGTGGTCTCTTCAACTTTTTTGAAGCAATGATTATTATTAGAAAAATAAAAAAAGTTTAATAATGGCTTGCCTACCGAGGCAAGTGAAAACTTGGTTGTGTTTGAATAGATGTCTCGTCTCCTCAGATGTTCTTAGGGTATCTTGACTGCCTTTTTTTTTTTTTTGTGTGTTCCCCTCTGAAAGTTATATTTCTCCAAGAAGAGTGGTGGGGACCAGACATATAGTGAAGTGATAGAAGCAAAACATGAATTCAGAATGTGAGCAAAGGATCTTAGACATGCAGAGAAGGATGCGTCTAGTTAATTGGTTTCCTCCACCTCCCCTGTCCTGTAATGTCTGAGATGGTGTACACAGCTTCCTGGTGCCTATAAAAGTTTTGTCTTTTTTAAAGCTGACTTTTTACTTTCCTGGCATGTTATGTATTGATAGGAAAGAAAAATGTCTGTAGTAGTGTTATTGCTGTTGTTTATCAGTTGTTTCTGTCATACGTATGTTACAACGATTGGGAGACATTACATTTTTGATTATATAACAGCTTTAAAATCTGTAGTTCTTTGGCCAAATGTCTGCTGTAATCAAATGATTAATTAGAAAAGCTCCCCATCATTGAGTCAATTTGTACTGTGTTTTTTTTTTTCCTTTAGATGACAGGGGTATGGTTTGGTGTAGATATTCTTTCAACCATTTTGCCCCAGGAAAGACAGTAATTTATAAATAAAATACACATAAATTAGGAGAAGTCAAGTGGAGATTTTTCACAACAAATGCCCAAATAATTTCAGTACTGTGATATGAAGTTGAATTAGTTTTAGTTACTGATTTATGAACTGTTTATTTTAGAACTAGGAAAGTCAGTTAAATTCCTGTAACTTGTGTAGAAGAAGAGTCCTGGCTTGGGTGTCTGGTTTATAAGAAAAGGGAGCAAGAAATGTTTTAATCTTGTTTTCTGAGCTTTTGGTTGCATCTCCATGTGATACTACTGAGCAAATTGACCTTGTGCTTTATGTGATGTGTAGCTCGAGTGTGGCTCCATTTAGCCATGTGGATGTGAGAGCTTGCTTTTTAAAAAAAGTATTTATTTATTTATTTTTCACAGCTGTTAAGCAGAAATTGACAGTGTTCACAGTCAAAAAAAAAAAAATCAACAAACCACAAAACAAACAAAAAAATCCCCCCAAAACCAAACCAAAAACCTCAAACAAATCCAGACCCCAGCATTACCAAAAAGAAAATTTTAATCTGTTCTATCAGGTGGGATTTGGGAAGAATTTTGAATTTTTTTTTCCCTTCTCTCTGGAGTGTGGATGAAACTGGGTGAGTTATGAATGCAGCTAATTAAGGTCTTACGGACTATCCAGAGCAGTGAATATGAAAAGTAGAAGTTTTTACAAGACCTTTATAATTCTGTATCTGATCTTCTATTAGATTTTAATGCCATTACTTAGGCTATTTGTTATCTTCTGATTGTTTTAAAGTGATAGATCCCGACCTAAATGTAGGCATTTTTCTTTCTTAGATTTATTTTTTTCTTTCTTAGATTTTTTTTTCTTTCTTAGATTTTTTTTTTCTTTCTTAGATTTTTTTTTCTTTCTTAGATTTTTTTTTTTCTTTAGGTATTGTTTTATTTTTAGGTATCTTCCTTTAGGTATTTTCTTTAGGACTTGTTTACTTCACTTGTGGATCCTGTGTTGTCTACAGTTCAGAAACACTGAGAAGCTGTCTACATAATGTTTCTGCAATATTTTCTAAACCGTGTGGAATAACCCCCCAAATTACTTCTTTTGAGAGTATTTGCATATTTTAAAGAGCTGTTAAAGAGCTGCAAAATAACAGGAAGTTATACAAATTGTTTTTAAATGGAAAAGGATCTCCTGATAGACTAAAAAATGGGGGTAGAGTGGGATGGCAAGGCTTGAAATTATATCCCCAGTTGAGTCTCCTTAGCGATTAGCTGAATAAGTGCTCTAGCAAAAAGAGGAAAAACCTGTTTATTTCATCTTATCTTTTAAACTAAAAATTACAAACTAATGACCATTGCTCAGAACGTGTACAAATAGTTGTAGAAAGAGTGCCTGAAGCGTGGTAAATCATGGGTCAAATCCATTTAGTGAGAAGGAGATACTGTGTGACGGTTGTTTTAAGGGGCCCAGGTCTGAGCCCTGGGCAGATGCGGGTGCTGCACTGGCCCACGCGGTCCTGTGCTCCTGGAGGCCCGCGGCGCTGGGGCTGTGTGATCTGTCCATGGTAGCGTGGCTCCGCTCTCTTCCATTGCCTGTCCCAGTCCTGCCTCTTCCAGGCCGAAAGACGTGGTTAGACTACGTAGAATGGTGCACAGTGTCATTTGAGAAGGTCATAAAGCAGAAGAACACTTGTCTTCTAGCGGCAACTCTAGAGGAAGGACTTTGGAAAACACTCCCCACTCCCCTTTTTGGGTCAACTAGTTCACTTCTCGATGTGGCCAGTAATAGGACTGTGAACTTGGTTCTTTGAAAATGAATGACTGCTTCGTGGTTGTGTATTTCTGCTATAGTTTTCCTCCATGCTCTTTAACAACAACTGTTTGAGTATTGATCTGCTAGTGCCTAATAGCTTAGAAACACTGTGAATGCAATATGAGGATTAGAAAGCTATGCCCCTAAACCCAAAAGCATTGAATACATATATATTTTTCCTCCCTGTGATTTAGTTCTGATTGAAATTTATGGTACTGGTCATGTGAGTAAAATTACAGGATGGTGACTGAGTGCTTTTTATATGTCTGGAAAAACATATGGGATACACGAACATGATTAAGAGAACTATATTAAATTGCTTACTTTGCAAAATTGTTCACTGATTATTAAGTTAGCCTATTTAGACTACTTATACATAGAAGGAAAACTGGATATGCTTCAAAGTAAACAAAATGCTTTATTTTGCTTAGCTGGTCAATATAAAAGAACAAGTCTATGTGGTTTTGCTTTACATTAAAAAAAAAACAAAAAACAAACAAAAAAAAACACCCAAACCCTTACCATAAATTGTTAGGCATGGGGTTTTTTTGTGTCAGTCAAAATAATTTTTCAACAGAGCATGAAAATGGAAGACAGAGAAACTGAATCGTTCTGCTTTAGAACCGCACTGAAAGTTTTTTGTTTTATGTAAATAGAGATTGATGGAACATTTTACACAGAGTGCAGGTTTTTGACAAAAAGTATTGATGGTTGCTTTCAGTAAGTGTTACTGGAGATGACAGAACATTGCATTTTAAGATGAATTACAGTAGAAACTCCCTCTTTGGGAATGTCATACATTTTATTTCATCTGTTGTTTTGAGAAAGAATGACTAAAGTCATAAATACCACAAACTGATCTCTCTTTCCTTAACATCTTATAGATCTTGCATTAGTTTACTGTGCTTAGTAGAAGTTATATTAAAAATAATCCGGTAGATGCATGGATTTTGCTGAGATCCTCTTACTGTACCTTGTGGGTTTTTAAGTGTTAACTTGTATTGATGCTAATCCTAAAGGACTGGTCCTTTTGATATTGGCTTGTATTTAAACCTTCAGAAGAACAAAATGCTTTGTCTGATGCATTTGGAGGCAAACTAAATTTAGAGGTCTGGGTTGAGTGGCATGAGACTCCTTTTTATAAAGGCAAGTTGATCAGCTTTACAGCAGCCAAGTGCAAAATTTTTAATTAACACTTCCAAAAGCAGTTACATTGTCTATAAACAGAAGAGAGGTTTTCAGAATGTTTTGTCCTGCTACTGTGCATAGTTTTGCTGAAATATCTCTTGAAACGATAACAGAAAACCAGACATATGGGATGACTGAATTCCTAGAACTGAAAATGCAAGTGCGATTTGGGTAGTGAGACGGGATGATTTAGGTCAATGGGAATGGTAAGCAGTGCTTAGCAGAAGATGAATTATGTTGTAAACATACATTTGCATTTTGTATTTTAGAGGTTTTAAAATTGTCTTGTGGTTAAAATAGCCTAAGTAAGAGATCTAGTCTCTGCAATGTTTATGTTTGTTACTTTCACATTCTCTGGAATTCACCCTCCCACACCCCTGCCATCCCTTAAAAAGACAGAAGGGAGGTTTGAGCATTGTGCAGCGGAGAGTGCAAGTATTAAGGAAATTTGAAGGGAGGACACTGTGTGAATATGGACTCCTCTGCAGGTTTCATGGCTGATAAAGACAGCTTGAGAAGGAAGACTAGATGTCTTCTCAGAATAGTAGTAGTTTTAACATAGATCAGCTTCTGGGCGTGTTTTTCAAGCCTTTTAAGAATAGTCTCTTTTCTGAATAATAAAACAGCAATAGTGACATTTTTATGATGACTGTGTGTGTAAAAGGGTGTATAGCCAAAAGGGTATTGTCACCCTAAAAACAAAGGCTTGTGTAAAGAAGGCTTATGCTTTAGAAAGGAACATGGAGAAAGTGACAAATCAAATATCAACAATAACACTGAGTTTCTTCTAGATTGCCTCCGTTTCCATGTTAGCATTCTGATACTGCCTCTCAGCGCTTATTGAAAATCAGCTCTTTCTTGCCTGGGTTATCTACTGAGCAGAGAGTTGAATTTTTCTTCATTACTTCTAAGCTCTTGAAAATGATTCCTTGAAAAGGAGAGTTATTTTGGTTTATCATTCTTCCCACTCAAAATATTTCTTATTGCTGCTTTAATGCAAAAGCATTACTAATTTTTTTCTTTAAAAGTATTCATTTTTCTTGTTCTTACAATGTTATACTGCCCAAAATTATTCTGAAACCTAGCTAGATATGAATCTATTTCATATATTGATTCCTTCCTTTCACCACTTAACGGCTTCTTTTTACCAACCTGATGATAGCTTGGCTTGGATCTGTGCCCTTAGCTGGACTGAGGAACGTCATTGAACCCTGGCTAGTCAGTTGTTTAACAGGCTAAGCCCACTGCTTCTCCAAAATCCTCCATGTGGTGTTCCATATTTGAATGGTGAAAACCAGTCAGGTAATGGTTAGATACCATTGCATAGACATCTTTTTAACTATTGTGTGACCTGATTAAATACACAGAAGATTCATTGCTGAATTTGTCTTTTACGTTGGACTGAAGCTTGTCAGTCAATGTCTCTCAGTATTCGCTACCTTAGCCTTTTGTTTAGTGTATAGATCCCCAATTGACCTCCCGATGGCCTCGTTTTCCCTGCAGGTTGCTGACCTGAGCTGGAATACACAGAAACTCCTGCCTGGCTGCTTTGCTCAAGGACTGTCATTGTTTCTGCTGTATCGGTGTCCAGCAGCAGCTGGGCCTGAAGCACATCTCTTTCCCACAGGCAGAGCAAGGGTTTCCCAGCTCCTTCACTGAACCGTGCCTTTCTCCGCAAGGAAATATCCTGGCAGATTGCAGCGGGCTGTTGTTTCGTAGCAGGCTGTTGCATGGCAGGCAATGTTGTGAAATGAATCATCAAGCCTTTTTTAAAAATACCAATTTATTAATGTCTGGATAGTCAACCTTAGTTGAAGGAAGGGAATTAATAATCAGCTGCTGTACAGAGAGAATGATCCTCTACTGGTGTCAGGCTTGAGGAAAATATAACAACTTTGTGGAAGAAAAAGACTTTCTCCTATTCTGTAAATGTCCTAAAACTTCCAAGTGTGGTATAGTCAACTCCAGGACAAGATTTAGACAGACGCTTCAAGGGGACATTAACCCATGAAATCATCCTATCTTGCAGCCAAAACCCCACCTTCTAACTCCTGAATAAATAGATTCTCATGACAGAATAATTCATCTCCAGTCATGAAAGCATCAGCTTTAAACGACAGCTTGTAGAGACCCTGTGCTTGTTAGGGCCAGATCAGCAGCCCAGATGCCTCGGATGTAAACTCATGAAGGGAAGATTAATTTATCTGTCATCCTCTGCTTTGGCAGTTGTTGTAAATCTGATTTAGCTCTGAGCAGAAATAGGGGGACCTTTGAATTTATAAGGGTGATACTAAGAAAACCTAACCTAGACTCTCTGAGCCCTGAAGAAACAAAATGTACTTATGGTCAGTGAGATCTGAAGTAATCTTCAGGCGTAAAAAATAAAAAAAAAAAGTGGTGTGGGGCAGGGTGGACAAGGCTCACTTTCCACAGGCAAGGGCTGTGTGGGTATACTAGAGAGTGGAATGCCCACTGGAACTCTGGAGAATAGAAGTAGAAGGAAGGCTCTGTGTTTATTGATCAATGGTAGCAGACGACTCCATGAGCCACGTGCGCGTGCTTTTTCAAAAAACATGTTCGCACTGTTTTTAGAGCTTTTCCTTTTCTGACATTTTGAACTTTACAGAGGTCTTTTTTTTTTTTTTTTTGAAAATTCATAAAGCTGTCAGACTGATTTATTGTGGACTGATACTGTGCAGATTTTAAACATCTATGGCAGTACATTTGTAAAATCTAAATGAAAACTCTAATAGTCATGACCTCATTGGAGATAGACTGTTGTCTTATGATAGGAGCGTTTGTTTGTGGAAACAGAATAGGTGGTTAAAGCTAAGAAAAGTTTTTCTTGTTAGTGCTACTCTGCTAGTATCTTGTGCACCATGGGAGCTGGGCAGTAGTGTCTTGCCTTCTTTCTTATTCCATGTGCTGCAAATTAAACATAGTATAATAACTGTGGAAATTTATTTTTCACTTTCACATCAAAGAATTGGAAACAAAGTCTGTAATGCTATTTTAAAATCTGAGCTCCCTAGGGTAGAATGGCACTATTTTTGTTAGGTTAGTATAAGGGCATCTGCAAATACTGTGGTATCTGCTGTGTGTGTTCAGTGCAAAGGTGGCTTTAAACTTTATGGAGGTGAGCTACTGTTGACTTATGCTGAATTCAGACTATATAAAACTTCTGAGAACCCACTTGTAGTATGTTACCTTACATATAGCTCAGGTCTCTAAATGCCTATCATTACTCTGCAGGACTAGATTGCAGTGAAGTACATGATTTCCATCCGACGGTAAGTTGGAAACCGTGCCTTTCATTGTGATGAGGAGGTGACCTGTGTGTTAACTGCTTCTGTGTTGGGCTAGCAGAGAACCACAGTGAAAAATCACTCTTCTTCTTTGAAAGGACAGAATACTAATGAGCTCCTTTTGTACTTCTGTACTTCCAGCCTGCATCACCTGCTAGTTCGGCACCTCGCGTCCGATTTATGTAAAGCTGGTGGTGTGTCACGGACATCACCCTGTTCTAAGCTTTCCGTGGATTAGCAAAAGTTGTTCTGTTGTTACTCCATGCAAATTGTAGGGGTGTTAGCTCAGCCCAGAACTGCCATAAGGGAGCTGGTTCCCTGTGTCAGTGTGGCTTTTTCCTTCCTGATGAGTATACATCATGCACTTCAGTGGAGGGACAACCAAACTGCTGTTGCTCATTTTACAAGTTGTTCAAGATGGAACTACTCTGAATTTTAATGAAATAATAGTGTGGGGATACACACCTTTATGACTGAATTGCTAAAAGAGTGAGTGTGTTAGCAGAAAAAAGTATGAAAATAATTTGCATTCCTATGTTTAAAAAAAGAATGGAGATGGGGGACAAGGGAGAATTGTCCTACTGTCTTCTCTAGCAAGACAATATTTGAATGGAAATTATTTCAGAAACCAAAACCGCAGCTTTTCAGGTGTGGAAGTCAGACTAGTTGTTGAAAAATTAAGCATAGGTAAATTTTATTCCAGATTAGTTACTTGCACTCTGTGGATTCTGAGTGGCTTAACGTTACATCCAAGGTTCCTTTTTGAAGAAAGTTTTTTTGTTGTTGTTGTTGTTTGTTTTGTGTTTTTTTCCTCCCCCAGTCATAATGAGGTGGTAGTTTGGCTAGAGATGTAAAATTTAGGTTTCTTTTAGAGTGCGTACATGAGGTTTTTAAGGTTTTATTACAACTACAGAAATACAGATGAGGGCAAGTGAAGATGGCATTATTTAACTGAAGTTAGAATCTGAGACCAAAATCTTGAGGTCACTTTTTATTTTGAATACTTCAGCTTGATTCATGAAATAACTGATTTTAATTTCAGGTGTAGTTTGAACTAGACTTGTAGAACAAAAAAATGGCACAATTTCAAATTCTCCTGAAATTATTTCTGCACTTAGTTTGGGATTATGTAAAATCGTCACTGTTGCAGCAGGACATTGTTTTGACAATGTCTTGTACAACTCGGAACAAAAAAATCTCTGCTTCAGAGTTTACAATCTAAGCAATACTGNAATTAGTACTAGTAAAATCATCATGGTGTAACCCCAGTCAGCAACTAGGCACCACACAGCCGCTCGCTCACCCCCCCTGCCCCCGCAGTGGGATGGGGGAGACAATCGGGGGGAAAAAAAAAGTAAAACCCATGGGTTGAGATAAAGACAGCTTAATAGGGCAGCAGAGGAAGAGAAAAAAAATAAATAGAATATACAAAACAAGTGATACACAATGCAATTGCTCACCACCTGCTGACCGATGCCCAGCAAGTCCCCAGGCAGCGATCACTGCCCCCGGCCAACTCCCCCCAGTTTCTATACTGAGCATGACGCCGCATGGTATGGAATAGCCCTGTGGCCAGGTTGGGGTCAGCTGTCCTGGCTGTGCCCCCTCCCAGCTTCTTGTGCACCCAGCAGGGCATGGGAAACTAAAAACTCCTTGACTAGTATAAACACTACTTAGCAGCAACTAAAACATCAGTGTGCTATCAGCATTATTCTCATACTAAATCCAAAACACAGCACTATAGCAGCTACTAGGATGAAAATTAACTCTATCCCAGCTGAAACTAGGACAAAAATGAATGAAGTTTTGTGAAAGGTGGGTGTTGTTAAGGACTTCCCTAATTCAAATGCTTGAAGTATCTCAGTAATCTCTAGGGAATCCACTGGTCTCTCTTGTGTTGATTGTTTTTGCCTGTAAAGCAGTGTCTGAAGTGTATCTCAGGTGTCTCATTTTAATGGCAATGAACAGAGCAAAGTTTTTTTGAAAATAGCTGAGGTGGATGGTCTGGTTTGCTACTGAAAAGGGAACCAGTCTGGGGTCACAAAACAAATCAGCAGCAGGTGTTACAACTGTTGAGTGCTGCTACAGAAACCTGTGAAGAAGGAGTTGCATCAGTTGACTGGGTGAAGGATGGAACAGCTCCAAGAATTAGATCCTTGAAAATCTTTGGCTTTAATTTATATAACACTATGGAGTGTTCCTTGTCACTGTACAAACTGGCTGAACCAGGTAAATCTTTCTTCAATTTTTATGAAACTTCACACTTTAAAAACAAAACAACTTTAACATCCTTTGGGCAGATCAGAGTAGTTCTCTGTTCTGTGATGCTACAGACAAATATTATTTCAATGAAGTATGGCTTCACATGTTTAGTGGGACAGAATTTTTTCAAAAGCAAATTAATTCTTCTGGAAGACAATATACACTAGACATCTCTGTAAGGCAAATACACATGCATAAAAGAATTTTTCCTCCTGGATAATTTAAGCTATTTCGATCAGGAGATAATTAAAAAAAAAAAAAAAAGACTTTGCACAATATTTCTAAACCTTTTTTTTTTTTTCATTCACTTTTAAAGGCACAGTAGGGAGCCATGGGAAATGTATTTTCATCGAGGGTTGTAGGAGGAATACATATTGTTTGTTTAAGGCATCAGGTATTGAGAAATGGCAGGGTGAAAAGTTTGACCTGAACTGCCAGATCTGATCTGCAAGGGGGTAATTGAGTTGCCATGTTTTTTTTCTTCTCTGTTTAAATCAAGTTTTGCTATAGCCCATTTAAGTGTCAGACTGGTAGCAAAACTTGACAACTTCAGGGTGCAAGCTTGCTTTTGATCAGGATTTACATGCAAATCATTTTTGCCTTGAACTGCCAACTCCATGGTTTTGACACTGTGAGGGGAGGCGCTCCCATTTCTTGCTGCTTCACAAGCCGTGGGGATGATGGTCAATGTTGTTGGCGTGTGGAAGAAAATTTTTCTGGTAATATGGTGGTTAAACTTTTTTACATCTATCTACGTATTTTTTTTCTACCCCCTTTCCTGTCAGTCAGCTGTTGCAGCTGGGCTTCTAATCTCCTTTTTGCCTAGAAGAAAATCTAACAATAATCCTGAGTTTGATGTCAGAAAGAAACTAGAGATCTGGGGTAGAGGGTCACCAGTATACTGGGGAATAGGTTTAAGCTGCAAAACAACACAAAGGATGCTGACAGTCCACATTTTCCTGGGCTTTAAACAAAGTCTTTGGTAAGTTTAAAGAATCTTCTCCTTGCATGACTAAACCTATTGATGGTTTAGAGAAAAAGCTGCCTTAGAAGGCTTAAGACTGAACCTTCTTTCCAATTTTAGTGAAAACCTTAAGATATTAAATTTTTCACATTGCATAACTGCAGAAAAATTACAGAGGGTCCCATGAACTACGAATAAACTATGTGAATGAACAGCATGTCTTCTTTTTGCGGCCATATCTAGTAAAACTCGTGTGTAATATACCTTTTAGATCAATTGAATTTTCATTTACACTTTACATCTGGAGCTAATCTTTCAAGAAAGTCCCACACAGGAAGGTAAACTAATAAAACAAAAACTGTAATTTAATACTTAAGTGTTTCTAAAAATAAAATCAACTTCAGAAATAGACTGGTGAGACTCTATAAAAAACCATAAAATTGCTATTTATACCAAACCAAACAAATGATGCAAGAAGTTACATCTCGCAAGTGATGTTGCTACACTGTTTTCTAGTTAATTCTTTTCTTTGTACTATTAGTAGAGTAGGGACATCAAACACACTGTTTCACTGAGGTGGCAGGCAGTGTCATGTTTGATAATCTACATATGAAAGCATAACTTTTAAAGTCAAGATTTTGAGACGGAATCTGCTTTATCTGTCTTGGACCTTATTTTAGGAGACAAAAACCTGAATATGCTAACATGCTGTGAAATTTTAATTGAATTGTTAATGACACTTTGGAGTGACACAACATGTGAGAAACTTCCAAGAACTGATCATGGGAAGCCCTTTTTCTTACTGTTACAAAACAGAAGACACTGGGAACTTGACAAGTCCAAGTGTCTGAGGCCAGGGAAATAATTGATAGCAGGCTGCCTGTATCCAAGGTCCTTTAGCAGTAATTGCAAGCAGGATCTGGCTCTCTGATCTCACCAGTGGTATTCACCATGCCAAAACGACCAGGCTTTGACAGATTGCTTTCCTAGAGTAATAACTTAGGCATGTTCCCTTTCTCACATGAGGCCACACATCCCTCCCATTGGAGAAAATGAGTTGAAAATGAGTTGCTTCTTTTTTTAACAGGGCACTGTTAAAATAACTCTCTTCTATTATATAAGCCCAGTAGTGCCAGGGGACTAAATTTATATGGTTATAAACAAGAGATATTACTTTAGAATACCACAATATAATGTTTCATTATTTCTATAGGATTTCAAATGTTTTGAAAATAATGTGTGGGGTTTTTTCTTCCTCCTCCCTCTTAAGAGACCCAAAATGCTACATTTTATGTTTAATTGCTTTCATCTCTCTCTGATTTTTATAAACTGAGTGCTGACTTGTACTCAGATTTATATCTTGGATGAATCCAAGTCCCCAGAGGGGGACCTAGAACTATTATGTATTCTGCATACATACGTACATACATACATACGTTGAAATGAGACCTATTTTATTTGATTTTTTTTTTAAACTCTCCCACTGTGTTTGGTCTCTGATAACAGAGACCTTTGTTTTTGAAGCTTTTATGTGTTGTTTGGTTTTTGTGCTTTTGGTTTTCTGTTTGTTGTTTGTTTTTTTTTTTTTTTTCCTTTTCTCCCTCCTCTCTCCCCTTCTTTTTTTCTTTCTGGAATATCATTTTGTCTGTAAACTATGATTGGAAGCTGTAATGTCCTGGATGATATATAGCAGTTCTGGATTTACACTCCTTCTAGTGACAGGATTTTACTAATTCTGATATAAGGACCCCTGTGTGCTACTCTATGGTGGTCTCTGTTCTCTGGCTTACTTAAAAGCTTGGCAGCTCCACCCTATAGCTGTCTAAACAAGGTTTCTCACCAGGCACTAACATCAAAAGAACTACAGTAAGCTAAGGCTACGGGAAACTGTAACCACAATATTAAGTTTATAAAAACTGAACATCTACTACTATAATGACTGGCACTTTCATTAATGCATGCAAACCTCTAAGAAGATTAAGGTACGTTTCCATAAGTGTTAAGGGTGGATGGTTTTACAAGTTTCAACTGCAAATAAAAAGTGGCAAGAATGCAAAGTTCTTAGCTGTGAAAATAAATTGTATGCACATGGTAGAATACTTATGGTGATACTATACGGCATCTAGTTAGTTACTCCATGGTGCTTAGGAATAAAGAACTCTAAAGGTAGACTTACATTCTTTAGCAAAGGTAAGAAAATTGGAAGGTAAAGTCATGTGGTTGTTGCTCATTAACTCCAAAATCTGTGAAAGACTGCAGGGAAATTCAGGTGATCTGCCCATAAATGCCATTGGAACCAGTGAAGAGGTTCTTACACAGTGTCATGATGACATCAGGGATCCAATCCTGTGGCCTTGTTACAGGATGTAAAGAGCTAACTTAAATTTTTTTTTACATAAGGATTGGTGGACCATATATTTGTTCCTTTTTTTTTT
>VZTL01073397.1:0-10126 GCA_013400535.1 Scopus umbretta | reverse complement strand
TTTTTTTTTTTTTTAACTCCTTTGTCTCCCTCAAGTTGAGTTAACCTCACATTTTTTGTAACTGTAGAGAATACCTTGAAAATTATTAACGGAAAACTTCAATCTGCGAACTTACTGCTGTAGATATGCAAGAAATAACTTACTTTCTTCTTCCAAGTATGTAGCTTTAACGTAAGACGCATTGTTCACCATATACCTGATGGGTCATGTAACTTACTTGTAAGCTTCTATAAACTTTAGGGATCATGTGAACACTTTTAGAGGATATTTCTAGAGCTTTGACTTGCTTTGATTGTAGTAAATAAATCTTTATTTGTAATAAGGTGGGAAAATACAGAATAAAAATGAAGCTAAGGTATTAAAAGTAACTAAGTCTGCAGGTCAAGCCCAATTCATTAAAATGAGAAAAACAGGGGGAAGACTAAAGCTTGGCACTGGTTTTGCAATAATAATTTATCCGCACCTTGAGTCCATCCTTTGGACAGACCTTTGTTTGAACTGCAGCTGGCTTGGTTTATGTATGACCTGCTGGGAGCTGAGGTTGTAATGAAAAACAGTTATTCTTTCAAATTACTCACAAGAAGAAGTGCCTATTTTATCAAGTGCTCTTCTTAATTTGGCACATGGTAAGACTTTTAATATTTATTTTTTCTCCATTAATCACACTGTATCTTATAAGAAGTCTAAACACTGTGATGAAATACTGTATGTTTTCCTTAAAGCATTCTGAGGACAAACGCTTCTCTAGAGAGTGGCTGTCAGGAGCTCTTACCATTAATTAATGAAGTTATTTGTTGAGGTTTTTCATGTGTGTGTCACCATATTATGAACTTTTCAAAATTCTTCTTGGATCAGGATTGAGTTTCTTAATTTTGCAGACTAGCTAGCACTAGGTTTACAGAACAAAGAAGAATGCGGAAAGAATAACAGTTTAACAAAAATAGAAATGCAAAACTTGCAGTCCTTTCATTGTTTAAAACAAATATAAGATGACAATTTACTTATGAAATGGTAATTGACTTGGACTTATCCTGGTTTTATATATATATATATATTTACATATATAACCCTACTTTTTGTTAATGTAAACTGTATGCTCAGAACTGTACAAGGTAAATATAGCTGCTGTCCTGTTCAATCTGAACAGCTAAAGATTATAAAAAAATACTAGTTTGGGGAAAATCTGAAAATTATGATAACTTAAACTGTGTCTTTATGTGTCTGTTACCAAATAGCACAACACAGATGCACAAGCAAAATGGGGATGCTAAATTAAGATGAGTTAATGTATATACATATTTTTAATTTCTAAGGTCTGCGATTTCCTGAGATATTTGAAGAAAGTGCTTCTGTTATTCAAAGGAATAACCCACCCTTTGAAGTCATATACATGTTAATCCTTTAAGATCATAGACTTAGTGCATAGGACATCAATTCTAATAGCAGATTTCTTGTAATCTCAAACCATTAGTGGAGTTGTTATAAGCAGAGGTGTTGATTCATACACAGCTTGTTGTAAGAATCAGGACATGTTTCTGGGAATTCAGGCAAGTCTTAAACCAGTGGGTTGCTCATGCATTGCATTAAGCATGTGATGCTAGTGCTGAATCCTGAATTAAATTCCCTGGCATTATTTCTGTTTCCATTATTCTTGCAGTTGCTGTTTACAAATCTAATTTACGTCTTGTCTCCTGTTTTAAGGTATTTTAAAAACCCAAACATGACTTAATAATTTAGCACTGACAAGTACGGATGATATCATCAGTATTTATAAAAGACAACTTTTTGCAAATGCAATTTGATTGGCCTTTCATTTAGATATTTTTTACATGGGAAGGTTGGAAGACAAGTGTCAGAATTATTCTCTATAAGTGATGGGGGAAAAGTAGAGGTTTTACATATAAGCACTTTCTTTAAGAGAAGGGAATGAGATATTACTTGGAAGACAAGGGAACAGATGTGTGATAAGTAGTTTTTCTTCCTAATGTTGTTAAAGGATAGAGTTGGCAATACCCTCTTTCCACACTTTCTCTAATATTTTGTCCTCATACAAATGTAGCACTGGTCCACTTATTGTGTTCTTACGCATCTTGTCTCATTGCTTTAATCCACAATTAAATAGTCTGTTTATAATAACCTCTTGCCACAAAAGGAAGAAGTTGAATCTGCTCCTGAAGAAGACAGTCAAATAAGAGGTATTATCGTTTCCTTTTGTGTAAGCCGCAAAGTTTGGATAAGTAGGATATGATGGTGAAGTATTATTTTTTTAATGTTGGCCTATTATATAAACGTTCAAGACTCAGTGCAAGATGAGTCCATCAAATACTGTTGTAATCTCCTCACTTCCTAGCGCTGACAGATGGGGTGGGCTTTGCACCACAGCATTGTATCTCGTGCCTTATTTAGTCTTCGTTGTTCAGTTTGCTTTTTCTAAAAGAGTGTACGGGGAAAAATGTAGTGGCTTGTTTTTATTAGGCAAGCATTAAAAAAATTGTTGGGAATTTTTGGCGTTTGAATTCTCATATTCTAAGCTAAATACCTTGTCTTAGGACGTATGGCTGTCCTGGTTTCCCCGGGGCGGGGGGAGGGTGAGCGAGCGGCTGTGTGGTGCTCAGTTGCCGACTGGGGTTAAACCACAACCATGGTGCTCATTCAGTATGGCTTTAGGTCAGTGCTAGTATGGCATAACCTTGACAATGAGAAGTTGGAGTGGAGTAGCTAGGACAGCTGTTGGTGCAAGTTCTTGCCATGGTTTTACGATAGCATCATCCAAGCAGAGAGGCTATGTTTAGTAATGCATTGACTTCTACCTAATTTTTACTGTATTAAAAACATGAGCTTTATAGATGTAATATCTTCCTTGTTATATAGAATGTTGGCAGTGCTTGCAGGCATTATATATATTTCGTTTTTCCCCCTATAAAATCTGTAATATTTCTTCAAAGTGGCTTAACTTGCTTCCTGTTTTATTTGTGGGGTAAAATTGTATAGTTTTGTTCATTTTTAAGCAAGTTATTTATATATCAGTGCACTTTTATTGGGTTGCACTAATTACACATTTTGTAGAGGCTGTGCTGTTCTATCATTTATTTCATAAGATACCATTACGAACACAACATATATCTATATTAGGCACACAAGTCCAGGTTGTATTGCAGGCACTACCAAGAACCAAGGAGAAATCATAATAAATAGAATTTACTATGGGCATATGAGACACAGGCAATTAGGCAAACCTGGTTGTAAACTTATAATCAGTTCTAAAAAGTGCCAGTCATAGCTTTATCTACTGCACCTCCCATGCTAGAAACTATTGAGCTGGGTTTTTTCTGCATCTTTGAGAGAGGATATTTTCATCTGAAAAAAGCTGCAGTGTAACTGCAAGTTGGCTTCCAAAATACACTTAATCATTCTTCTGTTTGGATTCTGTAACTTTTAGAATTTGGCACTAAATCTCAGTATTTACAGTCCTTTCAGTGGTATGCACAGAACATCACAGTTTGTTTTTAATATGGCTCACTTTGTTAGGAGATATATTTGAAATCAGTGTATTGATTTAAATTATCAGTATGATGATATATTAATCAAACTTTTTTGTGAGGAACACTAGTAACATTAGTTGCCTTATGTCTGTATAATTATTTGTTTCCCAGTATATTTTTGAACAGTATTGACTCCAACATGCTGTTTTAAAGTATAATTATCACTTTCCTTTTCCTTGTATTAGGGAAGCTTCTGCAATTTTTGGCATAGATAATTTTTCACTTTCATTCTTACATAATGTTCATCACACAGCACCTAATAAAAATGACATCCTTTGAGTAAAATTTA
The DNA here is from genome assembly GCA_013400535.1 of Scopus umbretta. Classification (NCBI taxonomy): domain Eukaryota; kingdom Metazoa; phylum Chordata; class Aves; order Pelecaniformes; family Scopidae; genus Scopus; species Scopus umbretta. The sequence goes on along the minus strand of VZTL01073397.1, from coordinate 6,295 downwards.
GGTGGGATTTCTGGGACTACTTGTCTCCTGAATCATGATTGTGATTGAAGTAACTGGGACTACAGCTACTTCATCCTGCGCTGTATTTTTCAGTATCAAGTGACTCAGTAAAATTAACAGTGAGCTCTGAAGACCTGTTCAGTTTCATTGTTTGAGTTGAATTTTCTTGTTTTAATGCTTTCCCATTGTAAGAATACTGTATTTGGATACTCTTACAATGTCTTTTGCCTCAGTAGAAGTGCTGAGAAGATGGAAGTATTTTCTTAGAGAATAAACAGTCTGATTTAAATACAAAGATTTTTTTTATCTTTTTTTTTTTTTCCCCTGAGAAGTGAAAGCAGAGCAGTATATTCTTTCATTCAGGCACAATGTGATTGTTATAGTATATTTTGCATTAATTCATGGAGGGACACTTGCCTAAATTGCTTTCTGTCTCTTGTGGAAGTCTTTGATCCTGGTGACAGTTTGACTGCATTAGTGAGAGAGTATTGGTTAATCCTTTGCTTAACTTGTTCTTTTTGGCACAGCCAGGGGCCTTTCCAAAGATAATCTGTCAGCATAGGCTAAATCCTAATCAAACAGGCCAAAAGAGGAGCTGAGAGCTGTGTTGTAGGCTGAAGAACTCCTTTTGGGACTAGGTATTTTTTGATATGGCGCTTTTTGTGTACTCTGAAAACTTAAGCATGTATATAAACTCTCTCTAGTCATAAGGGCTTGCATCCTCTTTGAACTAAAGGCTAAAGGATACATTTCAGGTGCTATAAATGCTGTATATCTGCTTTGCTATCAGGAGTTGGTTTTGGTAGGGGTCTGGATGTTTTCAGTTGCTTTAGTCATTTAGTATTGAACAATACATCTGAGTTTCTAGTTTCATAAGGTCAAAAACTGATGAAGACAGAACGCTTTCACATGAAAAATGTGCTATCTGAAAAATGTGGTCATGTGGATGGTGAAGTTTCTAGGCCAAAAAACTTCTTTTTCACTGCAAGTGACTGAAATGGGAAACTATCATCCAAATTGGGAGAGGTCTAAGTTACTTTAAAAGCTGATCCTGACTCTAACGGATTGCCACCAAGAAAGCCCAGTTTTTGCACTTTGAAGAAGCTTAATTTAATTACACAAGACTTAAAGTAACAATCAGTATCCTTGACTGCCTAGCATAAAATCCACAGGTGTACATTCATCTACTTTTGCAGAATAAATTGGAATAACAAAAGATCAGGAGAGGTCTTTTCTGTCTCTAAAATAAAAGTATGTCTTGATATTATTCATTATTAGTAGAGATACTAAGTCAGAGCTGTTCTTTCAGAATTGAAGTGTTTCAGTTTCTTTGCAGAATGGCGCTTAAAAAGTGCTTATTAATGTACAAGTGGAGGGAAATCTGAGATACATTTTTTTCCCCCTTGTCAGTTCAGCAATCAACTGTAATAAGAGCTGATGTAAAATTTTCATACACTTTAAGGCATTCTTTAATGTCTTTATGCTACTTGAAACACTTTCCATTTTCATTTCACTTAACAAGCATATCGGGATATTCTTTATGCAGATAAAACATGCTTAAATAAAGTTGTTAAAAGTGCCTGTAAGTAAATTGCTTGTATATTCCTTTTACCCTATTTCTCCCTCCCCCTACACTTAACATGATTAAACTGAATATTATAATATAGTTCATGCTAAATTGTTCTATGATTCATATCAACCTTACTACTGGCAGCTCAGCCAAAACAATTTCACTTTCACGATCTTGTGCTACTCAACTATGTAGTGGTATTATGGCAAACATGGAATGCCTGGATTGCGATGCAAATGTGATTCCTCTTTCTAAATAACATTTCTTCCCCTGTTTCCACTTAGCCAATTTTTCACCTGGCTCCATATTTTTCTTTTACATTTGGTGGATGCCTTAGGACTGTGCCAAAATATTCCATTGATGTTCAATAGAAAAAGTGTAGACTGATAAGCTTCCACTTTAGTTACCCTAAATAATAAACTAAAGGATTTTTTTTTTTTTGAGGGGAAAAAACACACCCAAACAACCCCAAAACCTAACTAAATGGTTAAATTTTTGGTATCTAAACAGAGATTATTTTGATTGTGTAATCAAAATTGTCTAAAATAATAGGAGAGGGGCAAGTAATGGAAGTAATCTCTGTCTGAGATTCTGATACTGAAGAGTTTTGTTGATTAAAGGGCAATCGACATTTTGTGATCCAGAGAGGATTTGATTCTGCCTGTACATGACCATATTATTTGCATGCTCTTCAGGTTGGGTGGGAATAAGTTTTGAAGATACTTCTAAACTATATAGGATACCCATTTACTTGAGAGCCTTTCCCATGAATCATATTGCAGAGAATGCTTTACAATGGTATTGATTTTTTTTTTAGACAACTTTAGAGCCAATACCATCAATGGCATCTGAATCTGCATCCTCTACATAGGTTCCTTGTGTCTTACACTTCTGTTAGTGCTGGGGTGATTTCATGGTTCCTAGGGTGGCAGCATTAAAGGGTGTTAGAGATCTCTCAAAAATTGTAAAAGAGATGGGACACAAAGAACTATCTTTTTGTAGTATCTATTGCATAGTGCATGGAAAAATTCAGATCACGGAGGTGGAGTTATGTGGTCAGTAGACGCAGATGAATTTTTGTTAATATCTTGGGTGTAGCTTCTAGAGCTAGCTTTGAATCTCAACCAGTTGCGAAATCTGATACCTCGCCTTCTCTTGCTCAAACCACATCTCAAGTCTGTTTTATGGCTTTTTGTAGCTATGTATTTATGTGAAGAATGGTATATAGTTTTTGGAAAAAAGCAAGAGTTGCTATCTGTTGTGAATAGAACAAAATACTGACTGGCTTGTTTTCTGTGAATCTTTGGTTTGTATTGCTTTTTTGCCTCCCCTCCCCAATTATTTTCCTAGTGTAAAGAGGGAATTTCAGTCTCAGAGGGTTAATATTTTCTCTTTCCAAGAGTGGTTGGAGCCACAAGGTCTTTGGACAAAGTCTCTTGGATTTTACATAATTATTCTTCATCATTCTAGTGAAAAGCTGCTACTGGGTGGCTGCAGAAGGGGTTACTCATTCTGTCCTGATTGTAGCACAGTGTGCTGACACATGCTTGATCTATTACATGGACGTTATACACATGAATTTTAGGCACCTGTCTTTTAAAACTGCAGTATATAAGTAATCCTAGTGAGACAGGGGTATGTTTGACAGGTTGTTCTATCCTTTGGCATGCTATTTTGATTCTTCCTCCTGCTTGTTTTGTCAGCATTTTAATATTTTTGCTTGCATTATACTATTTAGTGTTTATCTTTGTTTATGCTCTTTTTCATTAATTGGAAGTACTAGTCTCATTAATATGAATTTCTTATATTGGTGTACTCCTAAGGTTTGACAAATAATTAGAATTTTTTTAGTACCCCAATTTGAGAGTTTTGGATGATCATAGATATTTGTCTCTGAAATTTCTGTCAGCACATAGTGAAAAAAGTGTGTTGGGACACATAAACCCTGAGTTAGGTTTGCAATGTGAATCGTCAAATAAATTATGCCTACTGTTTGAAGTAGTAGGAATAAATATGCACTCTTCAGTTCGAACAGTGAGTGGCAGTTTTCTGCCTGGGCATAGGAATTCTCCTGGGGTTTTTCATATGGTGGCAATTATTTCCCTGGCTGCGTTAGCATGACTGTGAAGTACACCAAGTAATAAATTAGGAAGATGGAGGTGAAGACGTAGCTGTAGCCTCAGCCTGGCTAAACTGTTTTGAACTATGCAATAATATCTGTGATGCTATAGTGGAAGGTAAATAATTGTTTCTATAATGTGGTGCTAGTCAGTGTAGTGTGCTGTGACACTTTGGTTAGCTACTGTCTTAGCAGGTAAAAGAATAAACATGTTGGGGGAGTGCGTGGCAGGATCCTGATTGACTGCAGCAGCAGGCGATTAATGGGCAACAAGACTCTGACAGGAACTGCTGACAAGGCGATAATGAGATTAGCACCTTCTGATTCTTTTATTAACAAGTAGCCAAAGAATCATTTGGGCATGTCAGTAGATAATGATAGAAATTAAGGGACACTCTGGAACCTTTGGGTAGCAGATCATACACCTAGTGCTCTGCAGGGTATCTTGCAGATTAGCTGAATCATCTCCTTTTGCATACGTAATCACTAAATATGATGGTATCAGTTAAAGATAATAAGAGTGGATGTATTATTGCATTTATTTATGTATGTTAGTTACTCAGGCATATTGCAGTGCAACAGTTCATTTTATACATGGAGCGCTTGCTCACTTTGAAAAAGTATGTTCATCAGTTGTTGTACCGATATAAACAATTTCTTTTTTCATGGACCTTTATGCTAGGATTGATCATTTTGAGTTATTGTTTCTCAGTTAGCATCTTTTCCTCGTTGTGATGCTTGTCTTGGTAACTGTGTGTAAAAACAATTACTTTCGGGGTAAAAGAGTGGGAAATGAGTATGAATGCAAGGAGGCATCTGAGAGTTATGGGGAGGAGTGGGAATGAGAAAAAAATGCAGAAAGCTATAGATAACTTCAGTATATGAATACTTGAGAGGACTAAACAGTGGCAAGAAGCACAAGACTGTGAGAGTAAGGAGATGTGAAACGGCATGGACAAAATCATACTGAAGAATTTATTTTGGGGTTGGGAGATAGTGGATTAGCTTCTGGGCAGAACCTGGAAGAGAAATACACCTGTTAAAGCAAACAGCTCTGTGCGCATGATTCTGGTGGAAGAGTAGGAGAAGACCAAGGCCTAAGGAGGACAAAAAATGAAGAGTAAGAAAGGAAAGGAATAAACATGAACATGATAAAAGATTTAGGCTGTTTGTCTTGGAGACCGTTTGGCATTTTTCTTATTTCACTGTTGTTCTGGCAGATAACACTGCATAGAAGTTTAATTTTCTTTATGGTCATTTAGGAGTAGGTGGGAGAAGGAAATGACTTGTTGTTTTCAATGGTTTTCAAATATTAATAGCTACAAAGTTATTTTATGAATGCCTTTAATTGACTGTTTCATTGACATTAATCCCATTTGACAAGGAAATCTGATAAGAATGTTGACATGATTCTGCATTTGACCAAGTTAAAACATCTTAATATTTATCATCATACTCTAAATTGGCTCGGAGGCTTTTTCCTGGGGGCTTACATTGATGCACTTACTCAGGTTGTACGAATGTGAACGGAAGCACAGATGTGCAGACTGGCATGATTTAACCCTCCTTTAGATCAAAATAATTTTAAGATATAACTGATACAAATGCTTACTTTTATGTCTAATTACAGTCAGGCTGGCTGTTCTCCACAGAAAACAAATCTGAATTTTCATTAGAGTTTAGGTTCGCAGGTTGCATAAGTATTCTTGAAAAAACTACTCAAACTTTTGTGAAATCAAAGAAGATTTTGTAAGTTTGGAACTTCCCACCCTGAAGATATTGGAAGTGCTCCATGTGCTGCGTCCCAGGACTTGGCTACCATTCCTTTCTTCTTTTTTGGATACAACATGGCTTTAATTGTCTTCATGTTCTTGCTAAAGATCAGTGGCAAATGCCACTGTCATCCTCTTAGGTTCCTTTTTTTTGTGTGTGTGGCTTTGAGTGTCTCACCGTGCTCTGCTCAAATTTATAATAGTCTTGAAATCTCCATTATTGGAATGTTGCTGTTTTCCTGAGCAGCTGATAGCTCAGTGTTAGAAGGAAATCAGCAGTGCCAGCATAGTAGAGAGAAGGCTGTCTCCTTACCTTTATATTAATATATCTCTAATCATTAAGAAAATGAAAAGAGGAAAAAAAGGAGCCATTCTGAAGTCAAGAATAATGGCTTGCTTTACAGCAGTGTTTTCTTGACATGGCAGAGCTTGCTCATTTGTGTCTCAGACTTTCCTGTTATTCAACCAAGTAAAATGGTTGTCAATCTGTTTTAAGCGAAGAAAATTGAACTGGGTTTTTCATGAGTATTGGTCGGCTTAGTTATGCCAAGCTGTTTCTTTGGATGGTAATAATAGATTTGTGCTTCAGCAGTATCTCTGACACAGTTGACTAGTTTTTTAGGTTTACTTTTTTTTTTTTTTCTTCTCTGAAAAGCAAGTTGCCACAAAGCAAGTTGCCACCTGTACCTGGAATGCAAAGATACAATCCAGTTGTTCCTCTTAACAAAAATTTTTTTTAAAGAGAAGATATCTGATTTGGAATAGTTGATTTATATTTCACTCCTGTCTGTCTTTGCTAATTTCTCTCTTAGAGGCTTATTAGAGTAGTTTGAA